>DWDX01001922.1:0-16712 GCA_018245675.1 Agara michaeli | reverse complement strand
CGTGATGTTATATAGCCTATAGCCTTCCTCAATAAATGGACTATTCAACACAAAAATAATTTTTCAATTCGAACCTGAGATTAGCGCGTTCAAACAAACAAACAAACAAACTCTTCAGCTTTATAATATTAGTATAGATTACTATGTACTTATTTATCTATACAACAGTTTATATACAAACAAGATTGACAGGAAAAGTGCCCTTACAATCACATTTGATAAATGAAGGAGTCACTATGTACATTATAGTCCGCCTTAAAGGGGAAGGTATATAATATATTTTCAATTTGTATCAGAATAAGGTTATTGAAAGGAAATGGTCATTATCGAAAAAAATCTTATTTTAGATTTTTGTGTAATCCGGCAATAGGAATTCTTTTTTGTTAATCAATAAATTAACAAAGAAGATTATGATTGAATTCGAGTAATAAAATTTGAAAGCATGAACTTTTCGTTTGTAATTGACAATCAAAATGAAGCTTGAGATTAGAAGAGTAATTTTAACATATGCATTCTTAAAGAACTCCATCAAAAGCAATGATCGGTTTGATCGACTAATCGGACAACTAGTCGGCCTTTTTAGTAACCGACTAGACCGCCAAACTCATAGTCACATCAAGTACAATAGTACATCCATAGCTATTATCCCATAGAACCGGATACAAATAGAACAACACACCTGACAACTTTTGTAACACGTTACGATTCAATTTCGCTACTTTCACGAGGTAAATCATTACGAATTCCGAGAGCAACAGGAGACCCATACCATCGATACTTCGAGGATGAGTGAAACACGTGACTATGTAGCTCCCGTAGATCGATGGGGTGTTATATTTTACTAGGTCGCACGTGTAATAGATGGTGTGAAAGCACGTATGCCATATACAGTATATACATATACTAGCTGTTGCTGGCGACTTCGTCCGCGTGAAAAAGTGACTTTGGGCAGCATTTCAATTTTCTAGGATACCTTGAAAAATTTGAAAAATATTTTTATTTACAGAAATTAATTACAGCAAAGGTTTGTACAAATTTTCATCCCCTATTTTAGCCCCTGGGGGTGGAATTTATCAAAATCCTTTTTTAGGGGATGCCTATGTCATAGTAGCTTTATGCATGCAAAGTCTCAGCTCGATCGGTTTAAAATTGACAAAGTTTCATACATAGTTAACCCTCCCATTTCACGCCCTTAGGGGTTGAATTTGATAAAATCCCGTCTTAGTGAGCGCTTACGTCCTTAAAAGAACCCGCATGCATATATATAGATACTTTGATTTGGTTATTGTTAAAGCTCACTAATTTAACACCCATTGCACCTTATCTGTTAATACCTACAATCTTGAGATATTAAAACATTTCATTTTAATTATGACTTTATTATCATTATCATGTCTGTCACAGGTAAATAGCCCTGATATGGACCAAAATGCCTATGGTTATACTTAGTTTTGTCATATGAAAAAGACAATGGTTACAAATGCAATATAATCGAAAACAATGTACGTACTAGGAATGTATGAAATTGTTTGTGCTTTGTATATTACACTTGGGTATTCCGCTATTATCAAGATAAATTATAAAATAGGAGTAAGATAGGTAAAATATTAAGTGCGGTGTTCGCATTAAATATACATTATATTATAAACTGCTTTTTCAATTTAACTTCGACATTTAGGAAAAATGATATTCAAATTGGTAGCGAAATAAATATCATTTAAACTTCTATTACGTACAAACAAACTAGAGAATCAAATATGCTGAACGAGCAATTCTTGATATAAAACTGGAGCTATTTCTTTGGCGTTATTTGTTCAAAGTCTCAGCTTAAAGCTAATTTAGAACGGTGTCTTGTTTTACAATAGAGAATTAAGTGAGACAATAACAAAGGAGGAATAAATTAAAAACAGTGAAAAAAGCAACACAAAGGGATGCGCTATTGTCATGAAATACTTGTCAGAAATAAAATAGCGGAGTATGGAGAGGTTGTTAAGATTGCAGCTATGTCTCCCTAATTGTGAATTAGAGGATTCCCAAGCGTTCCCCTTTGTTAACTAAATTAAATTAATTGCGAGGAAATATTTAAATAGAGAAGAAGTTGTGGGAGATTCTCGGGTGTGCAATTGGCAGCAAACCTTGCAACGCTTCGTCTAGACCAGCGCTGTTCAATTGTCTATTGTAGAAATTATATTTATTCATAGATTTACTGCTGCCATTAGAAAATATTTGATAAGTAGGAGCAAACCTTTTCTATTGGTTTAGAATTATCTGTTTATGTATGTATTTGGATATAATAATATATGTATGTATAAATGTAAGTTTAACTGTTCGGTTACAATATTACAGGCTTTATCTACTTCAGTATCAGATAGCCGTGTGTCCGTTTATTGCAAGATTATTATTATTTTCCACATACAATATCAACTTTTAGTGAGATTTCGTTGTTCGACAATGAGGTTCGAGAGTTTACGTCGAACTTTATTTTTTACACGTAACGATTTGTGTTTCTTGGATATATCTTTGCCTGAAATAGTAAAAATATTCAGAAGCTTTGAGTTGTAATATGCTACATTAAAAGCAAGTTTGAGTTATTTAAACAACAATAATAATATTGAAAAAAATATTGTTAAATTGTTTAATGAAGAGTTATTTAGTGCATAGAGTAAATAAATAATAGGCGTTATTGTTTTGTTCATATCGCTATGAATATCGCGGATATCACATTTGAGAACCACTGGTGTAGACTCGAAACTATTCCAGACGCTTGTTTTAAATATACTCTGTAGCATCTTAGTACATAATCATATCATATTTCTGTATCGGAATAGAATCAATATTCGCTGAGCTGATCCATTCATCGCATTGTATCTGAAACAATGTTTGAATTAGATATCTGATTCAGATAGTTTGTTTTATTTTTAAATAAATATTCAATGTTAGATCTTACCACATTTAAAGTTGAAAGCACTTCGCTAAGCGTATTTGCAGCTCAAGAACAACGTGGATTATGAATAAATGAAGTATTGGTTTTTAAGTACAAGCTTTTAAAGGATTTACATTGTAAACGTGCGACTTGATCGCAAAAAAACTATACTCAATTAAGTTTCTAACTTGAAATTCATCTATATAAATACAAAGAAATATATATCGGTATGTTATGGTTTAACAACAGCCTTTTTACATCCCACTGTTGGGTTATCCAGCGTCTAGGGGGCATGGAGCACATACTCAACCACACCGATCCAGTGCGGATTGATTAAGATCCGGATTAGTGGCTATCCAATGTATTATATGTTTTTACACTGGCTTTCAAACCAGTTACAATTATTAATTTATATACGCATCTAAAATCAAAATACATACATACACGATACATAATTCTAAGCTGAAACGTATTGTGACTAAATTAAGCCAATACCTAATTATTATTATTAGTAATAATAATATTTCGTAGCAATTTGCGAGTATGGTGTATGTATACCTATCCCTTCATTACAAAGGCATCATCTCTCTGTCACAGAGAATACATTTCAAGCAATACTAACTTAATATAGGGAACATATCAACAAACATTCTACAGCAATATTACTCGAGTAAAACTCTAAGCTATGCGTTTATAATAAAATTTTACGTCATTTAAAATTAAATGTTCGAAACTTTAATAACATTAAATCCTCCGTAAATGTGCAAACTCACAAATTGGCTTAACATGTCACAGCAGACGGAACGGTAGACGGTTTATTTATAAAACATTTATACGATATACGTACTTTTAATCAACTCTAAAACAGTTCAGGCCGCATAATAGCTTCAAAATCCAATGAAGGATCTCCACAGACTAACCTGACACAGGACTGAACTCGACTAGTCCATACAGCGAAAGATAATCGTATTAATGGATTAAAATGGCTTTGAACAGGCGGCCGCTGGCTCGTACTTTTGTTAAGCCAACCGTAATACGCCAGAAAAAGCCCGCGCCATCAATTTAAGGCAACGTCGATAATAATAATTGTTTAAAAATGTTAGTAGCAACGTTTTTTAGTTTCATTAAAGAATATTGTTTGCGGCCTTTCTAACATTTGACAGATAATTAATTTGAAATAGCTTTTACTTTACAATTACAGACGTAGGCATCGTGGCTTTTGAAGGTTACTTAGATGTAAATGTTCACACCCACTTGAGGATACAGGAACTGAGGACCTGCAGTATCTTGGTAGTAAACAGTGACAATTCAACAACTTCATTTCATACTGAAAACTAGAAATGGTTTGTATGTTCCTTTTGTTTGAAATTACAGATCCTTCTACCTTGGAATAGGATGGTAATATAGAAATTTAAAATATATATTTTTCCCGTTCAACAATTGAGAAAAGTTTTTAACATTTTCAATAATGGATTTCTGCGTGATCAAACTTAATCCGAAACACCCAAGTATGTGACAAGAAGTAACTTGGGAGCGAGAGTTGTGAGCCAAATAAATCCCGCAGATACGATAGAAGTGTTCAAACTAGAAACAGTTGAAACTTTCAATTTGTAAGGTAGTTTTTTGATCTAAGAACGATGAACTCTAAAACAATGTAATAGCCTCGAACAAAGGACACTAACCGATTAGGCTTCAGCACTCTCAGATCTACGAGTTTCATTTACGAGATTTTCGAAACATTTTAACGAATTAGTAACATTTATATTGTTGTAATATATTAATTCTAATTTAAAATTTCTAGTAGTCACTTGGAGTCTGGATGTGTGCCCGGTGCATGACAATAGGCTCACCGCCTATTGCATTGTGGGACTTAAACGTAACTGGTGAAATGTGGGGGTGTATTACACTCCTCTGCCTACCCCTTAAGGAATTTCAGGCATTATGTTACGTAATATATTAAGCAAACAAAATCATTTTGAAAAGCGAAAAAGGAAACTTTTCGCTAAGCTAAGCTATGGAACCATTGTCTTTAGATTCTTATCGACACTTATTAAAGTTCATTGTTACGTAGGTGGAATACCTATATATTTCGAAAGAACATGTAAATGTTTACATTATATTACATCAAATTGTGATCATAGAACGCAGAGTGATATGCTTGCACCGGAATAGCGAGTGATATTTTACTGTTAAATCGCACGTAACTTTAAACTCAAAGGTGCGTCAAAAATTTGAACTTCAGATCACTTGTTATGAACCACACATTATGTATGTACATATTCTAGACCTAGACCCTTCTCTACGTTTTAGAGCTTTGTTAGTCGTCCCGACACTGATTGTTCATGTTGGTGAATGCAAACCGTCACAATCCTCTAATAGTCGACATTTACGGCGACCACAGGAGTTGAATATAAATTGTTACTGTGCAATCGTAAAACTCAAACGTGGTACGTAAACATTTGGAAATCATAAATATAGCGGTATATGACTGTACTGGTGATATATGGGGACCGCTCGGTCGGGGCGTGTAAAATGAGTTGTAACATTCATTAAATGTTATATACGTACATTTACATCGCGCGAACATAACGCTTATCCGTGCTATTATCCGTGTGACAAGAGTACCTACTATATTTTTCGTTTATTGTGATTTTAAACACTTTAAACAAATTTTAAAACTCTATCACAGCCATAGTTTGTAAACAAATAAAGAAAGATTATATGAAGCAGACTTTTTTAAAAGAGAAATTCATTTACCACATAGATACATTTTTTTACTTAAAGCGAAAAAATCCTAGCGAATGCTATATAAAGAAATCAGATTAAGTAGTTATCTCATCACATTCAATATATCAAACGCGTGTCGCAGAGACGGACCTTTCATCCCTTCGAAAGTTTCGCAAAGGCTTCTGATTGGCAAGTGCTTCGCATGTGAACTTAATCCGTGCGAGCGAATCGGACAAAAAAAAAATCCCGCTACTACTATTACTCTTTTGAAAGCGTTCCGGTGTATTTTCGTTGAGCTGAAAACTTTTGCAATACCCAGCACTGGCTCAAGTTTAAATTCCCGACGAAAGAGGGGATTCGACGATCATCTGGCTTCGTCTAATAAAAGGCCCGACGTTTGTGAAATATGTTGTCACTGCATAAACTTTATGAGTTTAGTTTTGCTCACAGTTGTCTTGAAATGCGAGTTCTCGAGACACAATGAAGCTCCGCTTGAGTACCTCATTATCATATGTCAGTGGCAGTGTAATAAAAGTTTAGATGCTTCTTTTTGGGTAAAAAAATTCAATTTTTATTCTATTTGTATTACATAAGTTCTTATGTAAGATTACCTTTGTCGTGATATCAAGTCATTGAAAATTTACCACTAACAGTCACTTGCCCAAATGCCGACTTCGACCGTTGTAGATTAACTTCACAGATTGTTCGCAAATCTAAAGCCGTGTCATGGTTACAAGGTTTACCTATACTGCAGACATAAATACTAATGGATAAGTAAATTGTTAGCATTAGCATTGTGAAATAAAAAGTAAGAGGTGATTTTAGTGGGCACCGGATTTACACAGGTAAACAAACATTCCTGGTAAAAAAAGGACCAAAAATAAAGTCGTTAATAACCTCGCAGTACTTCAGGGAATGCCAGAAAGTTTCGCGTGTTCTGAGTTTTTTTTTTTTGCCAAAACAAACTTAATGTTTTTCTTTAACAAAACAAAGAATCAACATTGAAAGTCAAATGTCGCATTAAATAAGCAATTATTTGAATTTATTCCCATTTGCGACATTACGCAAATGTTATCGAAACCAATTTCGATAGTGCTCAGTGAAATTGCTTTAAGCGAGATAAAATAAGAACAACGGCCATAATTTTTCCATCGTGGAATTTGATTTCCATAATTTTCTATGCCATTTGTCAATAATGCGTGAAGTACTTAGCATCATTCCTCGTAGGGCCGGAATCAGATAAAATACCAATTGCATTGGTATAGAGTATCTTACAGCACTAATTCTAAGGTTAAGTAAAATTTAGGTTAACACGGATCGGTGTAGAATTAAGCAATGCTAGTTTGAGCAGTCCATAGTTGACTTTAGTTCTTGTTCGTTGCTAAAGACAATTTGCAAGTAACCTGTGCATTGAAGCCTGGTGGAATAAGCTCAAAACATCTTTGAGTCACACGAGACCAGCACCTAGGAAGCCGTTAATGGGTTTCATACGTTTACAATTTCAAAACGCGCATAACGTAGCGGGGGCGTTATAACGGGTATTATACAAAAACAAATGAAAAAAAGAATTAAATCAGTTGAACATGTGATTTATGATTATGCACAGGTGACGTCAACTTGTCAGAACCACACAATGAGAGAGTCTGAGGAGGTATTAAGATGCGAAATGAGCAATTTCGCCGAGAGCCAAGAACAAATAAACGTCAATCCTTAAAAACATATCTGTGTTAGGAGCACCGGCTCACATGTTTATATGAAGGGGGACGTTACAAAGGAAAGCAATTTAACAAAATAAAAAATTGCGATATTGGAACCGGGAGAAACAAATGATACGGGAAATACTTAAATCACGAGTATTGATGTGGAATTGGAAATTATGGGGTGGTGTTTTTGTAATTTGGTGTAATGTTTTTTTTTAATAAAACTATTTATCTTCTGTATAATGTATTAGTGTGGCGTCAGACACGCGTGTATAAACACTAATACATAATGTGGCGTATTAAATTACGTTGTCTGTAGACAATTTTAGAAGTTCTTTCAAATGGACACTTTAACCTATGTAACAGGTAATGAAAACAAAGCTTAGGTAACGGAATATTATAGAAGCTGACGGTTTTTTATCTTTGCAGGCACAAGTGTAAATATTACAAGTTCCTTCATAAATTTAAGTACGCGAACAAGCAGGAAACGGCGAAAAATCCTTTTTTCTTATTAGAATCTCGCAAGCGTAAGTCATATCCGGGCCTTTTAACTTGCAGAATCACTTGTACCGCCAACGATGCAAAACATCGTTCATTACACGATCTCTGACAATAAATAGATTATTTCGCGGTACAAAATACGCACAGTGAACAATATTTTTACAATGAACATATATCACAGAGTAAAATATCCAGATATCTCATAAAACACTGAAAAATCTAAACATTATTTTTCTATTTAAACATTTATCTCTTGTTTCATATTTATTACAAGTGTTTTAATTGCACAGCGGGAAGCAGCAAAAATAGGTAATTTTATCGTATCTAGGAGAAACTTAAGTTTACTCACCGCATGTTGACCATGGTTCGCTTCAAGTCATCAGCTGATATAGTTAGTATGCGAGCCGTCTGCTTACATAGCTCACAGTCAGCTACCAAGTGTTACCAGCAATTGTGTAGTTCATGCGGCAACTACAAAGAGGTGACCGCGTGCTATTGACCAACGGAGAAATAAGCTGGACTGGACTGCTTATTATTTTGAGATCACCGTGAAGCGTACAAGCAAACACGTTTACACACGGTTACTCTGTGTAAGTACTTGATCTCCTTGAGCTCGTCGTCTCGCCCTCGTTTTAGTCGTAATACAATAATCAAAAGAATATGAGGGGCTGAACGGAATCAAACGTCTACATATGCGACGAGCGATAAAAGAAAGCACGCGAACCAAATATCGGGGTCATACAGGGGCGCGATATAAGTGTGTAAGCAAATCGTTTTATAATACGACATAGCTTGAAAAGAAATTGATTCATTAGATATCGTAATGAATTATATTACCTAGTTGGGAAACATCAAATTTATTACTATTAGCTGATATACAAACATGGAACATACAGAATTTCTTTCCAAAAGCATGGGATACTATAGTAATGACAGTTCAAGTTTATAAACGGGGTGTTAATTCCTTTATGTGTCTATGTGTGTGTGTGTGTGTGTGTGTGTAATCTTAATAATAAGAATGCGATAAATAAACATCGCCGGCCCATTGTTCCATCCTAAGTACCAAGGCGACAGAGTTCGCAGCTGTCACGCATGAGTTAATCCGGAAGTGCGCGCCCTCGGCGAATTGTGACTTTGCGAACCAATCCCCCGTGTGCCGGGCTCACATGATAATGCGAAAAGTAATTTTTATATTAAATCTTTGCCAAAACATAAAAGAGAGGCTCCCGAGCCCGTCTTACTCTCTCGGTGAGTGCGCCGCATAAATTAGTTTTTCCGGAGATTGTTTGTTTGGCAGGAGCTTTTTGTTTATTTTACGTTAACATTTATGAGTTTTCCAACGTGGTTCATGTTGTTATTCAGCGAGACGTCTGTTTAGCTGTACGCGACTGCATCAAACAGGTAAGGAAAATGCATTATTTTAAACGGTATGTCGTCAAAACATTTGTGGATGAACGTTTATTCAAGAACGCTGAGAAAATTATGAAAGCGTAGCATCTTAAATAATGTAAAACTCATAGAAAATTGTTAAAAATATTCCTGTCCTGTGTATAAAATATAACAACTGACATGGGATAATACTAATACTTAAATAATAGGTGGATAAAAGTTGGTCAATGGAATGCTATAATATTTTATAGGCTTTTCCATTTTTATTCTATGACCGGACTGTACGCTGATTCACTTTTCAGAATTGCACTCAGGGCGTGCATGTCATCATAAGAAATTTCTACACGGTTTTAATTGTCGAGAAGCCACGTAATACTTCGCTCTGTAATATAAAAGCGGTGGGAATGAGAACATATTTCTGAAAGTGAATTTTACAGACGCAGTGTAATTAAAACGGGCTAAACAAATTTCAATGCAAAGGGCAATTTTTGTTTCTGTTCTAAGAGTCTCGTCTCGTGTAATATGTAAATGTGAAAAATGAGGAGCCTCCATATATGACGCTCGCGTTTCCTGGTCACTAATTAATTAAAAGATCCGGCAGCCATTATGAGCTTTATGGTAATATTGTTATCAAAGGATTAACGGTTAGTCAAATATTAAATTTGGTGAAGGGTTTCAATGTTTACAGTGTTTAGTGTTTTACACATAATTAGTTTTTGTTTTCCCATCAAATGTTTAAAGCAAATATCTAAAGCTTGGTATAATTATGTAGTGTATCGGACCAGTGCGAAATGTTCCAGCAAGAGAGCTTAGAGCCGCAGTAATTTATGCTAAAGTTTCAAAACATTCTAAAAGTTCCAACACCAGTTTCAATTAATAAATGAACACGTTAAAATTGCTGTCAATTTACAATTACTTAAACTCAATAGCATTTATGATATATATCACGTATTTTTTCGTTCCTCGGTAATGAGCACTATGAATAGGTTAGTAACTCATCTTATATTATTTTTTCTAATTTCCTTTAAAACCGTCTGTTATGGAAATTGAAAAAAAAATACTGGTCTTCATACGTCTCGGGCGCTTCCTGGCCCGTAATTAATTAAAAGCTCAGGTTGTGGCAATTATGGCGGCTATGCTAATATTGCCTTAAAAGGTAGAGCTCGTTACAGCTTACCTGTGTTTTTGACAGGTATGTTGTTAATACATAAGCAAAGGTGGCTTGGAATTATTTCTAAGATGCAATAAATGTGAATTGATAGGGATAAAAGATAGTGTTCCGCAACATATGTTGGAAGGTTTTAAGTCGACCCGAACGCCCGAATAGTTCCAAACCACCTTTGCTTGTGGGGAGTGACTTACTAGAATAAATTTTAATACAAAGTGTCAATCGGCCATATTCTATTAATATGTCGGTACTATCCATCATCGTAGTGTGGAAAGCCAATACCGTTCATAATTACGTAGACAAATTTATGCAATATCTTCAGTGGTTATTGAGTGCACGTCATATAACCCCTCCAGGGAGTCGGGGAGCGTGCAAGTTAAATTGAGCACCGCCCAGACTCTCATTTCCTCCATCCACCATTGTCCGCCACTCACAATACAAAACATTTTTTTTACGAATTTCGACAAAAAGTGCTTTGAATTTTTTTCCAATCTTCGCCTCTATTCAGCTCATAAAAACTTAATGTCTCGCCGCAAAAGAGTGGGCGTGGTCCGTGAAAATATTGCACGCTAACGTCCAGTAATCTGCCAGGGCCAAAGCCCTTTTGCTATCGTGATCAAAGATTCCTCGGAAACGCGTGATGTGTAGAAAACGCTTTGCGTTATGATGAATTAACTTTTAGTTTGCACAATCGAAATAAACTACGGGAAGCTCTTATAAATAACATCTCCATAACGGTAAGAATATGTGTCCTAACCAACTCTAAAACCACGAATGCTCTTTGAATATTTTACTTCGTAAACATTATGTACTAATATAAATATGACTCGGTATACGATGAAGGAAAAATATTTAAGAAATCTGCACACTTCACGGCTCTCTATAAAGTTCTCTAAGATATGTGTACGCTTTATCGGACTTAGTCAGCGTGGTTATCCAAAGCCTTCTCATTTTCAAAAATAATCCACGTGAAAGTCTGTCGAATAACTTGTCCAATAAAACTCTCTAAATTTACTTGTGAAAATCCGCGAAGATTATACCGTGAGGTATGACCATAAAAATTAACAAGCCCAAAGTACAATTTAGTGTTGCGACATCAAGTCGACTTTCTTAATTTTATCGCCGCGATAATAATGAGGATGATAACTCTTTAAGAACAAACATAATTCATTTTAAGTTCTACGAGATTTGTATTTGGAACTGCGGTATTATACTAATTAATTGTCCTTAGTACGACGTAATGGCCGTTACATTTCCAGTGAATCGCGATAGCTGTCTCTGTTGAAAAGTATGTGACTTTCTGTATAGTAGATACTAAAGAAGAATCTATACATTTATAGACTGATATATGACTATAGTACCTACTACTTACTCGGATATTCCACACTGAAGGCGCCTGATGGATTTCTTTACGTGCAAGCTTCTAGTTTATTATATTCATGAAACGTACTATAGTTTTAGTGATACTCCATATTATAAATGAACGGATACGTAGGTATAAAATATAATTTATTACCCGTCCCTTTTGTGTCGATAGTAAACTTTGTCAAAGTTCGATAGTTAGTTACCTAGTCGCTTCTCCGGGGAGTTTTGAAATTAGTCGCGTTGGTATAACCTTGCCGATGTATAGCTAGCTATTGCAATCCATATATTCCGTGACCGTATAAAACAAATGAATCCTAAAATGTGCTCTGAAATACTATTATAATAAAACACTGTGACTAGTTATACTTTTTTTTAACTTTTACAAATCTATTCGGATAAACTATAAAATTTTACTCTACTATGGACATAAAGGGTACTTTATTATGCACTGTGGTTCTGAAGGGCTTAGTAAAAAAGTGAAGCCTGGGGATATTTTGATGTACGAGGGGCATCGTGTCTGCAGAGGGATTAATTTGGAAGCCCGATGGATACCACGCGATAAATCATGAGACTGTACAACCGCGTAATGAACTCATATTCCGTTTATTTTGCAAGTCGCTTTTGTTTTCGTCTGTACAGAAATTAAGTCAATTACAATATTTATTTTGGACTGATTTTTAACGTTACCCAATACAATGCATATAAGGTAAGATGAGGTTTCTCGTTTTCTGTCAGAGATCCGTTCAGTAGAGATATTGAGACAATAGATTAAAAAATTAACGTGTTTCTTTACCAACGTATACCTACCTTGTATTACTTATGTAATTACAATTATTCAAGATTTTAAGGGTCTTACCGATGATACATCATTTGAACAAGGCAAGGAGAATATAATATGTATCACGTGCCTGCGTACGTAAAATTTGCGCTTTTACTATCAAAAATTACTTTCCTTCCGTAAACTTTGAATAACGCTGTAGGTATAATTATAGTTCTATTCAGTCTGGATGCACATGTTTGCGATTCGATCAAGTTTGATTTATTAGATTTCAGGCAGCGCCGCACCTGTATTTGAAATTCAAAGGACGTATCGCCCGCGCTTCACTCTATCAAAAGTTATTCATGGTTCCCTGCGAAAACCTCACCTTCGGCACCCGCATTGTAATTATAGTTTTTAAGGAGTTCGAGTCTACGGAATAATTTCAATTTTAGAACTTTTTTCCATCACCACGCATTTACGTACATGCATACGTATATACCTTCACGCCAGGTCTAGAAAGTTCTAAACTGATTGATTTTGATTTACTGTCTCCCTTGTGCATGTTACATAATCGATAATAACCTTTTCTTCTCATACTCACATAGATTTTTTCTACATGTTTTGCGGTATATGTATATACCTATTGCTTTTTAAAACTTCTAATTACCGATGTAAACTGCTAGAAGACGCTAAAAGCGGCCTATAGAATTTAGCGGTATAATATAGTGGAATAAGATGCATCAAATTGTAATTCAATTAGTTATTTCAAATCAAAATCATTTGTATACCTGAATAATTGATGAGTGTGTCAGCCAATATTGTTGTTTAAATAGTAAAGGTTCGATTCATAGAATATTTAATTGATACAGTCACCGAGCTATGAACTCAAATGTTTAATGTTAACAGTAAATGATATTTCATTAATTCAATTAACTTTGCATATAGATTGTTGGTAAAATGTTTGACAACATTTATGTAGTATTCGCATATACATCCCTATTTTGCAAATATATCTTTCAGTTTTAGATATGAAATAGTTTGATGCATCTTCTTAGGAAAGCAGTGTTAAACATGCAATAAAGTGACACTATACATCAACGTCAAAACACATAAAGTGCATATCGTAAATATCCGAGTTTTCGTTCCATAAAAAATGAACATTAAAATACGAAAAATATCTGAAATCTCTAGAATATTCTCGAATGCTCTCGTCTCTTAGAGCGAATATAAGTACCAGACGGATAAAAACATAATTTCAAAAATCTGATTATTAATTTTTTACGAAAGTCGCCTTACTCAGTTGGATTGTTAGTGAATGTAATCTGAAATTTCATTTCGTTTACAATAATCTCTTGTTAGCAAGTTTAATATTATATCTTGAATTGAAATTCATAAGTGGACGACTTGTTAAAATTGAATGCATTCATATATTATGTAGCACATTTAGCTATGAGGGCTTTATAAATCTGAGATATGGATCTAAAATACAAGACAAAAATTGCCCAATTCTGCGTTTGCCACTTGAATATTTATTGAACAGGAAGTATTATAATTTAGGGAATTGTAATATGTATGTAACGGTGTATTTTTTTCCAAACGTACATTTTAATAATGCAATCTATTAATTCCTTGTATACATGTAGTTGCTATTCATTAAATAGAGCATTACTTAAGTGTAAACGAGCGAACTATGCCGCAGACGGCACAAACCAAATGTGTAATAAAGTGTATCAGTCTAGTGCTTTATGACTTTTGCGGGACGAAAACTCATATTTTATAGGTACTTTCAAAGAATCGGAGATATCAAATTTAAAGAAACCTTTTACGATTTGGGTGGAGTAAGTGAGCTTTAATAGTTGCGGGGGAATAAATTCAGTCGTAGTGGTTGGTTTACACGCGGCGTGCTGGAAACCTCCAGAAAGTTCCAAGTCACGAAGCTTATAAAACTTATGAAGCTATAGCAATCACCATCAAATTCTAAACACGCTTACTAGCAAATTTCTTTACATACATAAAAACAAATTTACTACAATTTTATTTCTGCTAACATTTACCAAACATAATTTTGGTTGACATCACTGTTGTATGTCCTTTTTGTTTTTCAGTAGTAAAAAATAAAAAAACAAACCTGTTCAGTTTGATCTCATATTTTGTTTTCTTTTACTATACTAATACATTAATCTGCTCCTAATATGCTTTTCAGAAACTAGTAGTTTTGCAAATCTATTCGAAAATACATGAAAAATATCCCTTTCTAATCTTAATAACACAATTAAAAAATGATTTACCGGTGTTAAGGAAGTAGATATTTTTTTCTAAATTAACACCCCATAAAGACCGCGGAAAGAGCCAAAGTTTAATTAAAGTACGTTATCTAAAATACGGGGCAATTTTGTTAATTACAGACTCGATAGGTAGCTGTTTCAACTCTTTACGAGCGCCACGGCCGCGATAGCGTTTCTAATTGTCGAATAAAAAAGGATTACACCTAATCCTTGTTTAATAAAAATGTTAATCATGAGATTTCCCGTCGCAATATGCAAATGTTATCGCAGCCCGTTCGCGATTCACGAGCGAAGGTGAGCGCTGTCTTGAACACAACGATACGTTTCTTTATCTCTGCGCGTACTTCATTTGTTTTTAATGTTAATAGAAGTGCCACATACGTGTGTTGTATCTCAAAACTGTGTCAACCCGCATAAGTCACATTCGTGTTGCAACCTGTTACGCACATAAATGTTATTATTTTCTTACCACATAATTTGAATCATAACACAGTAAGAGAATAGTATGACTCCGCTACGCTTAGAGAAAGAGAAATTGAAAGTAAGAACTCGAACTCTCGGACAAATTTTTGGATCTTGTCTTGAAGCGAACAAAACAAGATCCACAAGATATTAGGTAGGTACTCTACACGAAAACAAAAATACGAAGATTTAAAAAGCGTTTTTCAAGGTTTGGTAACATGCAGGTGTACATGGGAACTTTAAAAAAAAACATTTCTTAATGGAGAGACAATTATATTTCATTTACCCCTAAATATTGAATATAGACGTCTAGGGTCTGCGATGATCACTCATCTGCTCGTTCATTATGCTTCGCTACTTTTATTCAATACGAAACAAGCAATTGAAATAACCGTCCTTCTGTTAAAAGAAGGACCTTGATTAGAGACCATTCTCTCTAAAGCGGTAAGTATTCTGTGAAGACAAAATACAAATCGCCAGTTAACGAACAGGTGAATTGTAATTGGAGATTTAACAAGAAAAAAGGAGAAAGCTAAGCACTCTGATTGGCGATGTTGTGAATTTCGATCTCTTTAGTAGCGGTGTTTCATTAGTCTTGTAATGATAGTTACATATCATCATCATATTGGATATATTTGAAAAACTTGTATTCCATACAAGTCTGTGCGAGTATTAGGACGTATATTTAATTAAATATCAATCGAATTTCTAATAATTTTTGTTCACAAATTCGTTGGTAAAGAAATAATGAATATCTAATTTAGCTAATGTATACATTTTTTGTTAATTGTTAGCAATAGAAAAATGCTTTATAGTTACTTTGAAATGAATGTATATTTATTATTAAGTGGTCTCTTAAATCCTAGGTACAATTTACTTAAAAGAAATATAAAAGATAACCATTAGAAGTACATATATCCACGTTCCTAATATTAGAAGAGATATAAGATTATAGCATTAAATATGTACGCCATACTTAGAGACAATTAGAAAATGAAATATAAAGAAAGCACGTGAAGACCTATTCGAGCTAATATATTTTCGTAGGCAATTTATCAGCGGTCCAAATATTACTCGAAATATATTATAACGGGTTGAGTCCGTATAAAATATTCCTGGGCCTTATTAGAAAAGTTGCGGGTCCGACGGTAAAGGTAAAACAAATATCCGTAATATAAATGGACATATCATTAAGGCGAAAATTCTTGGGGATTATAAAAGGGTCTGAGGTCTGGACGAGCGCGTAATTTTTAAAGCGCGGTTCTACGATCTGCATACGTAACTTGGTAGTGTTGTGCCTCAACAGGGTACATCGATAGACATAATTGTATTTTTTTGTATTTTGAGTGTATGTATGTACCTTATCTATACTAATATTATAAAGCTGAAGAGTTTGTTTGATTGTTTGTTTGTTTGTTTGTTTGTTTGAACG
>DWDX01001921.1:0-16715 GCA_018245675.1 Agara michaeli | reverse complement strand
CCCCTAAGGGGTAGGCAGAGGAGTGTAGTACACCCCCACAATTCACCAGTTACGTTTAAGTCCCACAATGGAATAGATGGTGAGCCTATCGCCATGCACCGGGCACACATCCAGACTCTGAGTTACTGCTAGAAATGTGTTTCAAGTAAATCGCGAATTAAATTAAACAAATGTAGTATTTATTGTTATAGGGTGACTTAGACATAGACAATTTACAGACTATGGGCCGAGGTATTCCACGTGTCAGCGAGCGGCGCCGGCACGGTGAAATGGCAGCAGGTATCCGAGGATCTGGTGCCAGTGAACATCACCTGCATCCAAGATTCACCGGAATGCGTGTTCCACATCACCGCTTACAACTCGCAGGTCGACAAGATCCTCGATGTTAGACTATTGCAGCCCGGTGAGTTATATTGCTTTAGTTGAATTGTTTAATACAAAGTTGCATTTGTATAATGATGCAGATTATATTGGGTAGAACGATATAATGAAATATTAAAAACATAAATAATTCTGTGCCTCCGGTGAAAAGTGATATAACGTGTAATGTATACAATTTGCTTTTTCAATACAATTGCACCAATTAAAATTTTGATACAACTCGTAGTTATCGACATAGTATGGTATAAGTAGAGTGGAAATCGAGTTTTACCGTCGATGTTGTTGTGTAAAAGAATACAATATAACACTAGGCATTTAAACGCCGCCAGTAGAATCGACTATTTTGTAAGATATCATTGGCCGTTGCATAATCTCTATGAAAATGTTGTTAAGGTCCATTCTTTTACTTATTGTCCGTTAGTTTCTGATAGGTAATTATTTTATTAGGTTCCTACTCTGGAAGGCCTTTGATGATTAATTTCATTCGATCTACTCAATAAGTTTAACGTAAGAACAAGAATGTATGAACTTTATTTGTATAGAAGAAATTTATTTGTATCAAGTTATTGTGTTCGTTTATTTATTTATTAGGTTCATCTACGTAGAATATACACTGATAAATATAAATGCAGCATTTAATTTATCCCTTTGGGGATTACAGGCGTGATATTACGTTTATTTAATTATAAACATTGTGAAATTATAGTTACAGTTGCACATGACATATCTACATTATAATTACCTAAGTCGCGATATGGATATAGTCGTTATGATCGCGATATAGTTATTATGTCTACTCGTATACAAAAAAAGTAAAACTACACATTCTAGTTGTGCGTTATAGGGAATTGTATGAGAGTGAGATTCGTGTGCTAATAGAAGAGTATGCGGGCCGCTGCTGTAACCTAGTTTTAAATTTACACTAGATAGTAACCCGGACGATTGACCGAAATTCGCATCTGTAAGCAGTGTGTAGTTTATGTTCGCGATATTATAGTACTGTTTTAATGAAAATAAAAAATAATTTGTTTCAAGCGAACTCTACAGAACCGAATAATTCCGTTTTAACTGGAGACGATTAATTGAGCTATTTCGTAACATGTATATAAGTTATGTTCCGTAGACAGTAATAATTTTTTTCATAAATAAATTCATGTCTGGTGGTCATAGCATAGACGGCATATCAAGTTAATTGACTTTTTGGTGGCTAAGCTCTAGTAGCAAATGTTTATGAACAGTGCTTTTGAATTCTAGCACTCGATTGTAGTTGTAAATCTTGTTCTATATGAGTAGCTTAACCCTATCTAAGGCATTTAATAACTTTTGTTAGATAGTATTGCTATCGGCCTTATTGTAACATACTGTAAATTATCCTAAACAATTGCAAGAATTGCTAAATTTCACACACCTTACGTAATATTATGGAGAACATTGAGTGGCGCCGGTTCCCCGAGACGTATTTCTTAATCGATACAGCGCGTGATACACAGTCTCGTAAAACGCACATTACGTCTTAAAATTACACGTAAAATCGTAAAATTAAACCTGAAAATCAATCTCAGACCCGCGGAGTGATAGCTCAAAAACTAGTGTTATTATTAGACTAATACGCCAGATCCCTAATGGGGTAGGGAGAAAGCATACTACTTGTATATGTACTATAAAAATACTTGTCGAGACTAAAATACAATGACACTACTTGAAAATATCAGTAGAATCATTAAAGTTAACCATAATAGCAATGGCTGCATTAAAATTTTAAATTTGAATATCATTCGTTAATTTTATTTAAATTTGAAATTTTAACGCTGCTGATGTCAAGTAACTTCAATTTTTTTTATTAACACATACATTTCTGTATTAAGTATAAAAAGAATAATATTATATATCGTTAATGGAGGTTCGTTAAACTTGTTATTAATCATATATTTTTACTAAAAGACGTCCATTATAAATTAAATTTTTGGTTGTATTCATTGATTCGTTTCAAAACATAATATGCGCAATAAAGATTGTGATACAATGTGAAAAATGTAATCGGAATTGTAATATGTTTAAGACGTTTCATATTAAATTATTTTGTAATTTTTAGGCACTCGTATCGGCCAGGCCTCAGAATGCTTCGTGTACTGGAAAGATCCAATGACTAATGACACCTGGGGCTTGAATTTCACGTCGCCTATTGATGCCAAACAATTTCGAGAATGTTGCGTAAGTTTTCTTATTTAAATAAAATGCCTTCTACAATGATGTGTACAAATAGATTAATACCACAGCAACATAGTAATTGTAAGGAATAAGCAATATGCTAGTAAATGCATATAAAAATTCGTTTGTTGTATACGACTCAAAATGTACAACCGAATACAAGTACAGAAAGTACAGAATAAGTCAATTTGTTAAAACGCATCCGTATTGAGACTACATCAAACTTCGCGACATTAATATCATTCCCATTATTTACATTTATACATACATACATACATACATACCGTCACGCCATGTCCCTAACAGGGTAGGCAGAAATATCTCTGTCCTTGCAAACCTGACGCGCTTCGTCTCCATTTATAATTCCGAAAATCTATAAAATTTCACTTTTTCAATCTCAATCATGCAAAAATCAAAAAAATATGTCTATTTATAAGCATATTTTATGATTTTAGTCACCATCATTCAAATTCTCACGAAAGGCATCTTCAAGCTACAGTCTCAAATTGGAGCCACCAGGAAGTAAGCAGAAATTTAAGACCAAGAGGAAGCCAGTTTCCACTCCTGCTAGTCCTAACCGATCTAGGTATGCAATTATTTATTTTAACTTATTAAAAAATTGAATAAAAAAATCCAATTTCATAATACAAACTTAAAGATGCTAGTAAGAACCAAAGTATTATGCTTACTTTATATACGTACAGAGGGCAACTTTATAATATTATATCCTTCAATATTTAGTTACATGTACATATGTATGTACATTACACAGCTATTAATATCTAGGACCTTACCATATAGAGTAAAAGAACCAATATTATAAAACTTGCTATTATTTTATTTACTTTAACAAGAAATAAGTAACAGATAATAAAATAAATTAAGATAATTATAAAAATGTTAAAAAAATAAAATAATAAGTATAATCATATTTATTGATACAAATACTTTGACATTTCCTCAAGATTTTTATTGAAATTAATCATTTTATGATAACAGCATTACTCAAAGAATTACCTTATACTATTTTTGCAGTTTGACTTACGGCCGTGAACCACAGTGCACCTGCATGACACAAGAACAATATGCAAGGCTTCGCGCTCAAGATCCACGTTATCGTAATTATTGTTGATTTGTTTTTATTTCTTATACAAAAAATGTAATTTATATCCAGACCATAGTGTCTAATAGTAAAAATGTTGCTATCTCTGTAGACATTATATGTAGAGACATATCTGAAATATGAAAATTTCAGATATGTCAGATATTTTCATGTCGTTTAGTAGCAATATGCAATTCTGCAAAACTGCTTTTTCGAGCATAATTACTAATTTTAAACCAGGTTCATCAACGCTGCCACGAACGACGACTCGCGCGATCGAAACAGACGCGAACGCAGCCGCCGCAGCCGCAGGCCGCACGGACAAGGTCGTTGCGGCCACTTCTTCTACTTCACTCTACGATAACGTCACCAACAACCAGCCGGCCACACAGACACCAAAACGTAAAGACCTGCACTTACATCTAGTAATTTTGTCTATCACCACAAATACTGCTTCGAGTAAAGGATGTGCATTTGTAGGGGTAAGAAGACTATAGCTACTTGCTTAATGTACACCGAGATTGTTCATACTACTAGAATTTAGAATGCCTCGTTCGTGTGTGTGCAGTACGTCCTGGCTATCATTTTTATTGAACCGAGCTGCAGTATCTTTGGGAGCAAAAGATACAGATGGATATTTTCGGAAGGAAGACTATTAGGAAAAAGAAATTTAATTCCTGAATAGTATACCTGCAAGTTTACTATGGACGTTTGTAATCGCGAATAAAAGATGTAATAGTCATCTGCGGGTGTTAACACATTGCTCATCATCCAAGCAAATACCATTCGCCATAATAATGATCTTAATTATAACTTTTTCTACTACAGTTTTTCATTTATCTATTTATTTAATATACGTTACATGTAGCTAGGTTACAATTACACTAAATTGGTTTAAGATAATATCATCAAACCTGATCGTTATTATCTGGAGGTTTTTTTGAAGTAACAAGTGTTTAAATGTTAATTTTGATCCGTGAAATTACTCTGTGTAGCGGCAGCTCGTCAGTCAGACGCTCAATCTTCTTCGCGCCCGCCCAAATCACAGGAGACTTCTACCATGACCACAAATACTTCCACCGCGCCTAAGACTGTCACTGCCTCAGTCGGTACTCATGGAAATACCGTAAGTTTCATTATGGATTATTTATTTGATTTATCAAGTGTTATCCGAAAGTAAAAAATCAAATCAAGTATTCAACAAGTATAATCGACCTAAGTACCAGAATTTAAACTAATTTCAACATGGAAATAAAGCGTTGCAAGTATTTGTTAAGTTCAAGGGGCATCAAATTTGTAGCAACATTTGAAATTAAAAGTTACCTTACCGTCTGGATCATTCTTTTTATAATTATCGAGATGTAAATGGTGTTTACAAACTAGACGATTTGTTGGACAGACTAACGAAGAACAGCAAGCGTCTGGTGGACAGAACAACCAAGATCTTAAGTCCGAAGGCGTACAGGCAGGAGGCACCCTTACAACATCCAAATCTTCGGCCACCTCAACTAGGTCGGGCAAAGAACATCTCCAGCATATGCCGAAGAGCATTGATTATGGAGATGGCAATGAATCGGTAAAATTTTCTTTTTTGATATTGTCCACACTACACACTTTGAAAATCCTCTTAGCTTACACGTTTGTCAAATTATATGTATAATTACAGCATCATCAAGAATATAAACATTTGTGAATGGATCTTTACAGGGCCGTGAATCTGACAGACATTCTATGCATAACCACAACGTTATCAATAACAACACATCGGGCTCGCGTCGCACCAAGTCGAAGAGCACTGAGGATATGAATATGGGTATGTGGAAATTATTGTAATAAAAATTAAATGTATTAAAAATAATTGTCAAGGTTTAGTAAATTAATGTGAATATTATATACTTAAAATAGAACAAAAAACAACGATAATTATTTTCCGCAAAATATGATTTGCCTTTAAGAAATACAATGTTATTTAGTTACATAAATATAGGTATCTACAACGTTTATGTAAAACACTTTTATTCAACTGTTACAGATTCGAGTACATTGAAGCGCATGCTAAAACCGATGCCATCGACGGAGAGCCCAGTGACGTCACCAGAGATGGGACGGCGACGCTACGGCGGCGGCGCGGCGCCGTGCGCGCCCGCGTGCGGCTCTCACGCCCCGCGCCACTCGCAACACGTGCACCATAGCCACTACGCACATATCGTCAACAATAATAGTCGCCAAAACTCACAACGGTAAAAATCTGCTATGTTGAACTTCTCTTTCAAGCCTGCTCCGCTTCAGCTTTTTTGAAGCTTGCGGAATGTTAGTGTTACACATAAACTTATTTAGGAAAATAGCATGGTCATAGGTCATAAATCTTTGCCGTTTTGTTATAACTACGTCGCTTAGTGGTAGTGATGGCCGTGTCTCCTATGCGTTAATTTTGGACTTATTTGTCAAATAGAACCGGTGGAAAAATGTAATTTGGATTGGAAAAATGATTATTTATAAAGCAACTAACTTTCTTTCCTTGGGATAATTTGTTATTTGACATTGACATTAAGATCGTAAACAATGACAGGTTTACTTTATTGAATGTCATATATTTCTACATACACTTACATGTTACATTTTATAGTATGCGCTCAGTGATCGATATTCGACCGTAATTCATTATATTTTTGCGTTTGTACATTTGATTTTAGTTTCAATATAGCAAGAAAGATATTCAGCGTGAATAAGTGTTGTTTTAAAAGAAATAACGATAGCAATAATAAATATATTTTCTTTGGCTTTTCTTTATTTGACTTTGACAATATGAACGTAAATAATTTGTTTTATTAATTTATTTGTAACACATATCGGATATAAATTGTATTATTCTTAGGCCACAGAAATCACTTGTAATGTAAAAAAACATCTATACGAAAATTATTTTATTGGGCTGGGGCTCAGGAGACCTTCAAATGGTATCGCAGTATGGAAGAGCCACCATACTTTGTTATTCATGTAAATCAGAGTTCAAATAATATATTTATTATGTAAAGTAAAATAACTAGCTGATATTTATACAGACGGGGCGTGGGCGTGGGCGCTGCTCCTAGTGGCTACCCAGGACGTGGACTGTACCTAGAACTCGGCGGCGGCGAGCGTGACATGTCTCCACCGTCTGACAACGTGATGTTCGACAACCAGTGTTACGCCACCACACCTTCCTCTTCTAATGGGAACTCTGACCAGGAGCCTTGCCAACGACGTGATCTTCGTGATCCACGTGATCTCCGTGACCCTCGTGACCTCCGTGATCCCCGCGACCTTCGCGACCTTCGCGATCCTCGCGATTCTCGTGACTCACGTGACTCTCGTGACCTCCGTGATCCTCGTCAACACCATCATCCTGTGAGTAGCAAATAAGTTACTATCGTTGCATTAGTGTAGTTATATTCATTTTGTAGTTACTACTATATACCATCACGCCATCTCCCTAATGGGGTAGACTGAGAGCATTGATTGGTAAATATCTCTTATCTTATATACCTGACGTACTTCTGCTACATACATCTTTCCTTTCAAACAACACGATTTCTGACTGCGCAATACGCCTATATCTAACCTATTTTGTGTAGATATTTAAATTTTACTAAACTTCATTTTTAATTGCCTCGCCGTCCTAAATTGTTGTTTTATAAACTTATTTCATGTTCAATCGTTTTACGGCGGTAATCGATTCTTAGTTTGGTGGTTCTTAAAACAAAAACCACATCAACTTTCACTTTTAGTGCCTGCTGCCTGTTCATTGAGAGAGAGTCATCACGTTTTGGATTTAGATTTTCATTCATAATTTTTATTCATCAAGCGGTGACGAAATGTTTCTATCTCGAGCAGTGATGTTAGGCATTCTTTACCGAATTGCTGTAAATGATATAGATTTGCTTCGGCTATCGCCCGTAAACTCATCATTGTCTAAAGTTTCTCGACATCTTGTAGAAACTGAAGAATTTAGAAAATCAAAACCACAGAGTTTGAACTGCCACCAGGCATTTAATAATGTCTAATGCATTTAGATAAATGTACCAAATGTTTTAATGGAAACAGTTGTCAAGTATCAACTTGATGTACATAATTCTTAATTTTCTGTCCGCTTATCCTATATATCCTTATCCTTATCTTATATTACAGGCGTGATGTTACGTTTTTTTTTAATCCTGTATTCATCTATTAGCTGTCGTAATGTTATAGGGTAATGTTAGGCAATGGTATATATATATATATATATATATATATATATATATATATATTTCTTCTGGGGTGTTTCATTTTCTACACGCTTTATATTAGATAGTCAGGTTGGGCAATTTCTGAAGTTTTTAACTTTTTCACGCAAACAGATATAAATCAGGCAGTCAGAACATATTCTAGTTTTATTGCGCTCCTGTGATCCGCCTATGTAATTTATGAATTAATTTGAACAAATTATAAATACTATGGTTACAACTTAATTTTCATTTCGATTGAAGTACCATTCACGGTTGATATGAATTTTGGGTAGTCAAAACTACCTTGCTTGCTTGCTTTTACTTATTATTTTATTACTAAGCTCTATACTAAATGTTCTTTATTTTCTTGTAATTGCAGATACAGATATCTTGCATTAAATACACTCTTTAAGCGAAAGTTATATCCTCAGTGACTAACGACAGTGGATTATTTAAAATGCTTAGATATTTGTCTACGTTAATTTATTGCCTTGTCCAATATGAATTAATGTAATCTATTTCTGCAGCAAAAGCCCTGCCTGTCGCGTCAGGCCTCTCAGTCGAGCGCGACGCCGGCGCCGGGGTCGCCGACCTCGCGCCTCCTGCTCGAATACGAGATGCACTTACGAAATACCCTCGCCAAAGGTATGGACGCTGAGAGCTACAGTCTGCACACGTTCGAAGCTTTATTGAGTCAGAGCATGGAAGATTTAGGTAAATAAAAAATACTTCATGTAAAAATTGCATCCGAAAAAAGTTCAGATTCATTAAAATATACATTTGCAAAGTTGACAGTTACCTATATCTTGTAGCTTCATCGTACGTTATTGGTTACGAGTAAATTTGTGTAAGCTAAAATTGCTTTTGCGTAGATAGTTATATGTTGTAGCCTACTATATATCATGCTTGATTGATGTTGATTTTAGTTGGAAACTATTTCTTTCTTCCTTCTTCCTAAGTTTTCCTCTATACTTTAAAAAAAACTTACTATCTATCAGTATACCTACATGTTATACAAATGTTGATATTGGCAAAACAATCAGATATTTATACATATCTAAGTTAAATTCTAAAACTACCTCGGCACTCCTTATGGAAATGTTTGAGGAATGAAACTATTTCCATACATTTTCTGATATCTTTCAGTGACGAGGTCCAATTTAAAATACAGATCGAAATTTCGGAGCAATGTGGGTATAATGCGAGTATTTTATGTATACTCTATACTTGTTTCCTTTCTTTCTAGAATATAATGACAATATGCCGCCTTCAAATCAACGAAGCCCATATCCATCTAGGCGACGTAAGTACATATTACGCTAATCATCAATTTTAACCAAAATATTTTTTAAACCTTTCAGATACTAACCGTGGAATGTTCAGCACACAGATAACGACTAGGGGGATGTCATAAAGTAATTAAAAATAGACTTCAAGTTAAAATGAAACATTATTGAAATATGTATTATGACAAATAACACGCACAATTGTAAATAAAACAGCAAAACAAATCGTATACCAACAATCAGAATTCACTCTGTCTTTCGTCAATGAGTCAAATTGGTAATAAAATTGATTAAACAGGAAGTAACGCATAATTTAAAAGAGTCTTATTAACTTCTAATACTCTCTACCATGCAACCATATTATATAGATTACATCGAAGTGACGTTATTATAGGTGTAGCGAATAACTCAGTAGATTCCTGCGATGGTGGAGCTGTAAATGAAATGTCGCGACCCTTCAGTCGGACGTCAATATCGCCCAAGACAACGACGTACACGAGACTTGCAACCGAATATTAGTCTTTCGATCAAGGCTCAAACTAAACAAGTTGTTCCAACCAATTATTATAATTAAATAAACCAGAATTACAATTCAAAGTTGGTATCATATTAAAAGAAAACCTTTATTAAAACCCTATAATCCTGTACTTAATTTGCTATGCTGTCACTGGTGATAAAATTAATTTGGCGAAATATCATTATTATGTTTAACATGGATTTACGTAAGGATTTAAATAAAAATTAAAATTGATTTCTATTTCCAACTTCAAATTATTTACTTCTGAAAAATAGGGACAAAACGTAATTCTTCTGTTGAAAGAGCTATTTATAGAAAGGTTTACAAGTGACTAAACTCGGTATTGTTAGCGTAGGTTATATTGCTTACAAATTAGAGGAATTTTATGCAGTGTTGGATGAGCAGGATTAGGATTTCAGCAAGAGCAAATCAGTAAAATTCGTCTATCTTTTTAAGGTACAGGTGGATTGTATTATATTTCATAAAATGTTATATTAAATTTTATTCCTATTGTATCTAAGGTCCCGCGTCACAATGCTCCGGCGGGGGAGGCAGTCGCTCCTCGACCTTGCCGCTGCCGCATCGCCTGGGTGTTGAACGTCAGCACAGCGCTAGGTCTGACCGGGATGGATATTACAGGTAAATCCCTTCTAATTCTAAATTCGGACTATCTATTGCGACATGCTCACAAAGATAAAGAAAGATAAACACAAATATAGCAAAGCAACCAATAAAAATGCAATTTAAAATAAAGTAACTAAGTCATAAAATAGCAGGACATTGTAAGTTTTAGTAGTATATAACTACTATTAACAGTACTAAATTTGCAAATACATTCTTTGTTGAGCAATTAAAATAACACTTCCAATGTCCAGTATAGCGAGCTACGTCGCTCGAACTGCCAGCCTACTCGTATTTGCTTTAAAAAAGCTATTTTCTTTATATCAAATTTAATTCTGTATTCAAATTAATTTTTAAACAAAGATGTTCTTAATATAATTAACAATGTAATATTTAGAATTGGTTCTTCTCGTTATATTTGAAAGTAAGTAGAAAAACCATGCCAAGACGCACCATTGATTAGCAAAGCTGCATTTTCAACTGATCGATTCGCGAACTACTGCAATTGGTAACTTTATACAGAGGTTTTCTTTTGTAAGATACTGAACATTCACTTGAATAACGATTTTATTTATTTATGGTCCGCTTCAATAAATTTTTAAGGAAAATGGAATGGGTTAAGGTGTTTAAAAATGATGTATCACCTAACAGTAAAACTTGTTTTATTGACTTATTGAGGTATTTGTTGAATACGAAGGTCGAACAATTTCCCGAACAACAATTTTCGAAAACCGGCAATGCTTAAAAGATATCCAACTAAAAAATAACATAACCAAAAGCACAAATACAATTTTCACGGGTCTAAACATCAATACTCATACAAATTTAAAGTATGAGACAATTTTTAACATCACAGTGACATCTAGGTAAGCTAGGTTTTAAAAGGCAAATCGCTGCGCTTTATTGAAAATGTTCGTAGAGACTAGGTCTGTTACTCGGAATATTGTCTTTTTCACAAAATAAAGAATGATTATACTTGTAGTTCAATGAATTTTTAGTACATGATGTTTTAAATGTAGGTACGTGAATTTTTCAAGTACGAGTATGCATGTAATCACTACATAGTGTAATAACATATGCGCGGGTCGAAGTCGCGGGAAAAAGCTAGTTAGAACAATATAATTAAAATTATCAATAAAACGGTTTATTTCAATTTTTTTAATTGGACGCAAGATACACTGACGGAGAGTGTCATTTTTTACTGTAGTGTGTCCAATGAAATACAATCTTGTATGTATAATAAAGGCAAAATATATGTATACTAGCTTTGCCCGCCTAGAAATCAATGTCTCACAAAGTTTTTCCAGCATAAATAACGCCGTAAATAAATACTTACTAGAATAAAAAGTAGTCTATATGTTGCTCCATAACCTCCTCTTGATGCGAAGATATACAGTTACTAAAAAAAAATGGGAGAAAAAAAAGCCTATGTTCATCGCAATACCCTCAATTATCTATATATGAAATTTCATCACAATCGGTTCAGCGGTTTGGCCGTGATGACGTCACAGACAGACAGACAGACATACAGACAGTGTTACTTTCGCTTTTATAATATTAGTATGGATAATTTGTTTAGGTGCTTTGGTATCCTATATTTCTAATATTTACTTTTATTTGTGTACAGTGTCCATAACATTTTCATTAATTTAATGTAATGTAATAAATACGTTTGACTTTTGAGCATAAATAAGTACTTGGTATTAATAATTTCTAGCGGCGTACGAAAACTTTATACTTGTACTTAAAATGATTTTAATATATATAATTAGATCCCATCTAATTACTTGGCCGATATAAGAAATTTTTTGAAGAGTTTTGCAGATTTATTAAACTCGTATAACAAAAAGACAAAATATAAATCGACGGTTATTACATTTCGCCTTAAATATTTTCGGTTTGTAAATAGGCAGATAAAACATTTCAACCCACGTTCGAACCCGCAACTCTCTTCAAAAAATTCATGATGAACATCGCTCATTTTGTGTTTGTTGAAATTATCTCTAAGCGTACGAAACGGGGCATGCTCTTCTTATTGTTTGTCTTAGCCATAATTAAAATTTTGATTGTGTGTATTGTTTTAGCGACCGCAACGAACTTATGAGAGAACGGGAGAGGGATCGGGAGCGCGGTTATCTGAGTGACCACAATACCAGGTTTGTTTTACTTGGGTATATTTTATGTATTTCATTTAATACGTGGCATATTAGGAAGTGGCGTTCTTTTTCAGATATGGAAATAAAATCTATAGTATAGATAATTTTTTTATATCGATTTAAAATGGCTTGTCAAACTATGTTATTAATATTGTTTAGGGGCAAGATAATAAAATATTACATCAGTGTAGTTGCACAACATTGTGCGCGATTACTTTTACGAAAACTCTCTTTGCATTAGTCCAGATAAGAAGCAATTACGAGCTAGAATCGGCTATTTCTTGAATGACATTAAACGTGTATTATGTGTTCTTACATACATTACACTTAAAGGAACAACGGTCTCATAAATAAACGAAATGTTTGTTAATAACGTTACCATGTGTAAGACGACAATTTTTATAATATCACAATCGAGAACACTCTGATCAACTATTTTCCACATTAATCAAGTGGTTATTACCTACAGAGATCGAGTACGTGATCGCGACCAAGGCTACCTAAGTGACCACCAGTCGAGGTAAGTTGCTGTCGTTGCTGTTGATCAAGTTGCTGTTTGATATTGTTTTGTATAAAAATCATTTAAATAGGCACTCAACAAAGTTAAGTGTAATGAGATGGTTCGTTCGTAAACGTTTTTAAACGGTTTTAAATGACGGTTTTAAATGCCTTAACATAATGTAGGTAAATTCTCCAGTAGTCAATACGTATTTTATACCAGCAGGTCAGGTGTCTAACGGAATACAGAAAAACCACAAAACAGGCATTTTGACAATGGATATATACTCAATGAAGCAAATAGCCTATCATTTTCATGAATAAAAAAAAAACTGTGTATAAGAATATTTAAATCAATTTAGGTATCGCATTTACGATACTACATGTTAAAGAATTTATTAAAGTACATTTAGTATACATATATATAATATGCCTCGTACATTAATATCAGTTCGCTGGTAACACGTTCTCGAGTTATATTTTAATAAACTCGTAGTTTTTCTTTGAAATGAAATGTAAATGTAAAAAAAGCCTGTTTTAAATATGTTCTTATAATTTCGTTTCGTGTCGAGTAACTTTCGTAGCACTTTTCAAGCTATTCAAGCGAACCGCAGGCCTGGCGCCTTCCGGTAATTATTACACTTAAATTTAATTTACACTCCGCATTTCTGAAAAAGTCGAGTGGTTTCGTAAATCTTGTAGCATTTTATTTTACTTCCAATTCGCTCTGACTGTTAAATATTATATTATATCAATTTTCTTACTCAGTAAATAAACATAATTCTTTTCTTTGACGTTTGTTAACGTCGTTTCGTTCTCTTTGAAGTTAGTCGAATTCTGTTACTTGTGAAAAATGAAATAGCATATTAACTGTGATCGTGTATGGCTGATCTCATATAGAATCAGGTAGATCTCCAGTCCTATTTTATCTTAAGAACTAGGCATTTGAATTCCGAAATAGAGTTATGTGGTTTAAGGACCGTTATTTTGTCATATTCTGGCCTTTATGCTGACTTGCTACTTCCAAAAAATATCTCATAATATTTCTTCGAATTAGCACAAAGATTTCGAGCACCATCAGTATCTAAACATACACGTAGCTAAAAATGTAGTTGACACTTTCAAAGTGGACGACAAGATACACAATAAAAATAGTTGTTTGGACGACTCAATCTTGGTTCATTGAAATAGGTCTTAAGATTCTATTATAGAATATCAAATGTAACTACTATGCTAATTTGGTGAGATACATTCCAATAATGAACAAGTTACGTAGAATCTGAGAAAAAAAAACCGGTTAAAATGCTTAAAGCACTAAATTGATTGCAGGAGGGGAAGTAACAGGTTTCTTCGTGATGCTTAAGATCGGCTCCATATCATAATGAGACAACACGACGTGCCACTTATTGATGTCAAGTAGTACTCGGCAGTGAACGCCTTTCACTTCACACTTTTAGGAGTTTTGTTGCAGATGTAGGGACTGAAAAACATCGTCATTCATTGAGTATATCGCGCCTTCGCTCTTGACACAAGAAGGTTATAAACTCTTTGTTTCGTTTGAATAGTATGTGAGTAGGTCGAGACAGGCACTAAAGTTCAAAGCACATTTTTGTACGGCCTTGAATTTTCCACGAACAAAGAATTGTCATATTGTATAAAAGATTGCTTTTGTTTTTTATTAAAAAGGAAAAAGCGTTATGATGAAACATTTTCACTGAGCGTTGCTCTATGCGGTAATTTTGTTTTTTATTCCAACTGACTCCGATATAGTTTATACACATTTGATATTAACATACCTACTAAATAGCAAACGGGCGTCCTAGTTACTAATTAGGCAATTGGTTTTCATTACCTGCAATTAATTTAAGACATACATTTCCATCTCAAATGCAACTGATTTCTTATCACCGATTTGCTGCAATTACTGCAGTTAAAATTGCTTAGGTACTGCTGTAAAATGTTTTGATCAACAATTTATTTGTCTTTTTGAAATTATATCAATGTAACGGAGACGTGGACGTATCATTATGTTATAGGGTTAGTTCCGGGTGAAGGTTCATCCATCCGGATTTATCCTGTTTGTAGCGATCCCCATAAGGTAGTAATAAGATATTACTTGAAGAAATTGAGAGGAAAATATTATGTTATTTTTATGAAGAATTTCGGTAAAATATAATAAAATTGTCGAACGAAAAAAGTTTATTGCATTTGAAAGTCTCAGTATTTAAAATTGTTTATTTTGAGCTTTCTAAGAAATAGATGCCACCAAATCAATCAATCAATGCATTGTACATATGTATACGTATTTATAAACATATGAATATCAATTATTCAATCTCACTGATGAATTTGATAATCGATAATTATTGAATTTTCGCATACTTGTAAGATTAAAATAGACCGTACACTCTTACCACACCCTTTTCGGTCCCACGTTTCAGGGGCATTAAATATTAAACTGAATCCACACACCCGTGTATCGCGAGAGTATATTGTAATATGTAACGCACGTTATACTGTCAGCATCATAGTACCTGTTATAAAACACGTTTTCTTGGGACGTGCTTCGTTACTTGGGTTCTGTTAAGACGTTGGATATTACAGCTTTAAGTAAATTATTGAACGAAATTTTATAATTTATGTATTATATATTTTAACTAAATAACTTTTTCACTATTACTGTTGTTTAGTAATGGTATTCAATCCAAGAGGACATTACGGATATTACTGGGCTGAAACTGCGAGTACATCGGTTTGAATAACGTAAAATTGAGGTTGTAACCTAGGAAGCTGTCAGGTTCACTGCTTTTAAACTCTTAATGGAATTCGAAGAGGCTAACGCAACAAACACGATTTAGTCCTCAGGGAAACCTCGAAGATTTCATTTTAAATTATGTTTATTTGTGCAAAACGAAAAATGCATTGAAATATTTTCCTATAAATATTTATTCTATTTCTCTCTCTTGTTGTATTTGTTTACCGTGTGGACTTATAGTTTTCTAAAGATCTATTTGAGATTGCTTGCAAAGTTTGCGGGTGGCAGTATCCACTCATTTAATGTTCTATTCACGCGAGGGAAACAATTTCCAATTTGTAGTTATTATGATAATTATTCAAAAAGACGAAATAAATAACAGCTCTTCAACTTAATACCGGCGTAACGGTTTTAGACTTCGCTGGGTAAAATAATTATAACGATATAAGTATCATATTCCCATTATGTATGTATTATAAGGTCGGTTAACAACCTTATATGTATTACTGATTAATAACAGTATATGGTATGAGAATATAAATTTTTGAAAACTATTAACATACATTTTATAAGGCAATTTAATAGTAGAATTGGTAACTGTCTAGGATCTCGTAAACAACATTGTATTTCTTAAGAAACGATAGCTCGCAGCTATTTATATTAAGCTCTAAAAGAATCCAACCGATGTAGTAAAGTCCAATTGATTCAAACGGCTATTTTTAATCTTTCACTCAATGGCTACTCGTATACCTGTATTTAGGTTTTTGAACGATGTAAGTAGGTTATAATTATTATATGTATGAAAGCGTTTTTTGCGGGACCGACCGGAATCTTTGCGCATATACTGCCACGCTCCTCCAGTCGATTGCTTGTAGTCAACGGAGCAAATAAATATTACACAATAACCCTTGAGCGTAGATACGACTTACTTCAGAGTCACCCAAAAG
>DWDX01001920.1:0-16720 GCA_018245675.1 Agara michaeli | reverse complement strand
CCCTCTCTCCGCTCCCCGCCCCGCCCTCCCGCCGGGGCGCCGAGACGAGGGGGGGTGAGGGGGGGGGGCGGGGGAGGGGGGGGGGGGGGGGGGGGGGGGGGGGGGCGGGGTGAACGTAGTCTACTTTTTATAAAAGTCAACCATATAGTTTATGTGAGTCTACCCACCACCGCGCGTACACTTCAAAACCGTAAATGCTATAATCGGTCACTCAAAGCCAGTCACGAGTGTACCTCGACGCCTGCATTACTTAATTCAAAGGCCAGCATAATGTGCAATAAATGCGGTTCGAACTCGTATTGCAAGCGGAAATATAAAACAGCTTATTGTTTAATAGTGAAATAATTCCAGCCTACATTGGCAATTACAGTTATAGTGATTACATAACGAAAACGTGTTTGAAATACCACAACTCGCTTCGCAGGAGCGGCCGTGTATTATGAACGATAGCTGAATAAAATAACAAATGCTTACTATCGTCCTAACGTTTTGTATTGATTGTATAAAAACAGTCGCTTTTCGTGAATTTGGAACGTCGTTTCGGCCTTACTCGGTCCACGGGTATTCAAATATCGGAAAAAACCGGAAATAACCGGATAAAATATGTACATACATATGTGTGTATCTTACATCTTTTGACAGGCTACAAATTTGACAGTTTGCTCTATAATTTGATTAGGCGTTATGTTGACCGTCCTGTTGGCTCGGTTAGTTAGCGGCCAATGGTTGTGGCTCTGCGCCGAGGTCGGAATTATTATTATATTTTCTATATAATGCCATTAGTAAGGTGCGTCTGTACATTTATTATAATGTCAGTGTATATTATATTCAGCTGTTTATGATTCTCCGAGTATCTCGTGTCAATCAGTAATTGGATTCAGGCGACTCCAATCGAATTACATTCCGGCCGCGGTCCGCAGGAAATGATTACTTCTGTTCGCTTACTGTGAAATATCAAGTGAGTGTTGTATGCGCGTTCGAGACACGTTTTGATAACATTTTTTATCCGAACGACACATCTGTCTTTCATCTACATTTATAACGTTATCTGAATGTGTGTTATTTGTTTCACAGGATAAGTCCCGTTTGTTCCCGTTGCCAAAACGAAGAAAAATCATCATATTATCTTGCGACGCAGGTGTCGGAGGGGGAATGAGAAAAAGTATGGTTTTCTCCATGAGGGGATATGAAGCGCCGAGTACATGGACGTCTGGTGTCGGTGTCGTGCCGGCGGCAGGAAGCGCGACTCGCTTTTTGTCAACAGCTAGCGGATGCACTAGCGGTTCCCTCGTCGCTCTTCAATGGCTAGAATTACGTCCTTTAAACATTAGAAATCCGATTTATGACGTCGCGCCGCCCGCGCCTCGCGCCGCGCTAGCCGTTCAATAGTAAATCGCACATTTAATTCACGACGTGAGGCCACCAAACCTATTGGCCATATCGATTGGCAGATACATATCAATGACGTTTTAATCGCAGGACCATCTAATTATGCTAATATCAATGTAATCTCGCCGCTGGACTGCGCCCGCGCTGCGTCCACCCGCTGGTACGCGAAGACCTTGCGCACTAAAAATTCAAGTAAGCGTTTTTTAAACGCCGGCTTACAACGGCGAACCGATCTGACGTAAGTATTCGTCTTTCGAAATACGATATCTTCGTAAACTCAGTATCGACCGTTTAAATCGTTAGGGATTGTTTATTTTAACGTTGTCCTAATGAAGTACAGCATTTTAAGAATAACATGAGCGATTTAGGTTACGACGGAAGAGCTAGTTTGCGTAGTTCTTCAGTTTCAGTCGGAACTAGTTCGCTGGTCTATACAACGGCGGCCCGAAGCCGCAGCGCGCACGGGCCCGGCGACCCACTTACGTCGGAGCCATCCGATATGATATACGCCATTGATAAACATCGTGCGACTCGCGACTCATAGCTCGCACATTAACGACACTAGAAGCTCGCATTTCGCGGAGCGGCGCGCGTAGAATGCATAATTAGCGCGAAGTAATACGGTCATTGCGGAGGTTTTGACCAAATCGCCGCTCCACGGGCGCGTGTGACCGGCGTACCGGCCGGCTCTTTACGTTGCCGCCTTTCGGTATCGGCGCCCCTAATAGCACAAGACAAATTGCCCTTATCATTCCCACTCGAGGGTCCGTCGGACGCGCGGGAAGGCACTGGTCGCTGCGGTCGGTGTTCGATTTTCGTCACTACTACGCTGAAATAAGGTTCAACGTGCGCTCGACACAAACGTGTATATGGATGTGTAGATTATTCCTTGTGCTGTCCGATCTATTATGTTTGAAATAGTCGAGCGCAGTGCCGTATATGAGTGGAAATTGCTCAGCGGTCGGTCGGTCTCGGCGGAGTCGGTCAGCAAAATAGAACATAATTAACTTGCTACGTTGCGCTACCGGGGTAATGGACTTGTAATCGAATCCTTGACTTTATTTGAAGTATCGAGGATGCGGAGTAATCTATATTATCGAGGATGATCTCATCTGTAACGCAGACAAATCCTTGCGCTACAAGTTTCAATAGTTTATCATCATCGATATACGTAATGAAAACCTCAATTTATTAATTTCTATTTCTGTAGCTTCTATTTCACTACAATAAATCATATGTGAAAGGAGAGCTGCGGTGGAAATAATTGCCAAAGAAATAATGTCGCGCTAAATTGCTACATTCGGAGCCGAGCGAGCAAACTTTTTGCGGCGTCTGTCGCACCCTCTTTATAACTTATAATGAATACGGACAATATCTGACCATTTTTTCTCCGACGTGGCGCTTCTACGCCAACAGTGTAAGCGACTTATCTTACTTTATTTGGATCCCAGTTCCGACAGCATTCTCGCACGATAACACCACGCCTCCGCTCGGCGCTTCCGTCCCTCTCCGCCGTGGACCTCCTCGCGTGGACGGAGCGAGAGAGCCGTTCGGTGCTTCAAATAAATTATAGTGGCGGGCATAAGCGAAGCACGTAGCCCCTCGGTATTCCGAACTATTAGGTACGCAACTCATTTCCAGATGCGCATGGCGCTGGCGGGGCAAAAACTGTCGAACAAAAACTACATTACGGCGTGCGTGCGGGGACGTAATGAGCCTCTCTACGGCTTTACCGAATGGGGTTTTAACGGACCGCAGCTGACGAAGAAATATGGAAAATATGGAAATGGAGCGAAATTGCAGCCAAGTGACATCATGCGAGCCGAGACCGATAAGGTAATAGAGGCGGTCTGCCGGCCAATGAAATGTCTTTATCGTCGGCGAATGCGTTTCTAGCGACGCCTAGTAACGACTTGTCATTTATTTTCAGTTATGACTTATTTTGCAGCGATGCGCCTGTACCATTGTGAATCTTTACCGGGAAACTGGTCCCGGATACGGAGTAGCGATGTTACTGCTTTATTCGCAGCGCTTTCGATAGACAAGCAGCCAATTCTTTAAAAAGATAAGTATATATGAAAACTATCGAGTGTACACGGGCAAATGACATAAAAGTAAATAAGAAGCAGTAAAAAATGACGTTACAAGCAAATGAGCCGTCGGTTTCGAACGCGCTTCACTCCCCGGCCCGGCGGATGCGATCCGTCGAAACACATTATAGACGAGGTGTGGAAGACGTGCATTCTTGCTCGTTATCCACAAAGTAGACAAAAACTGTTAGCTGCCGCGCTCGACACATCGTTTGCGAACTGACACCGTTCGCTATTTTCGTCGGAGCGGTTTGATGTTCAAATGAATTGGTCACTTGGTATATCGCAATCGTAGTGGCCTCCTTCCGAATGTTATCTACGTGTCGCTAATAGATATGTTTCTGTACTGCTTCCATCCAAACGAAACGTAACGCGCTCGGGACACGATCCCATCGGCTCGAGTAATTTATATTTAGTTAGGGGAGAAATGTGTGAAACACAAAATTGGGAAACGACATTGGGATAAGCTTCGTCGTTTGTTCGTACGTGTGTGTCGGCGGTGCTACCTCTGTCGCTCGGTCGAGTTTAGTTTGAAAGAGTGTCCACATAACCCGAGATATTTACACCAAAAACAACAACGCGCCCGACACTCAGTCGAGTCACCGATATTAAAAGAGCGAGCATTTCCCTGACCCGGTTCTCCCACGCGCTACGCATGCCTCCATTATGTCCAAAATTGCTTATTCGCGGAGAATGGTACAATAGCGCAGCTTTCCTTGTGTATCGTTGAGTCAGCGGGAAGCGCCATTATGTCGGATTCACCGAACACCAGAACTCGCCTCGTAAAAATGCCGTTTAATATTAAACGATTAATCGTGGAAACGTCGACGCGATACTTTGAGAACCCGCTGTTGTTTATTTCCCACTAAACGTTGTGCCGACGCGACTGTTGGTCGAGGTTTATGTTCGTGTCGCTCGCGCGGGCGGGGTCCCGCGGGCGACACGCACTTAATTGTACACTGATAAATATTGACGAAACGCCGTAAACGTTTCTCTATCGCGCATTAACTGTTATTAACGTACAAATAAACCGCCGGACGCTAACCGAATGACGAATCGCTAACCGCGCTAACTACAGCGTATCGGTCGCAAATGACTCGACTTTCTTTCTGTGCCACTGTAATCGGACGACGAGGTCGTGACCTATTCCAGGACAAGCTAGCGACACGAGTAGATCGGGTCTCGGACGTTACACAAAGTGTAAGCGAAATGATCTAAATGGTCAAGAAAATCATGCAAAAGCGATCAAAGCATATAAACGATAGGCAATACATTTTAAACGAAGATATATTTAAATTGTCTACGTGTACATGTCAATATCGGTATACAGGCGGGCGGGCAGCTCGAATCTGAGCATGTTAGTAACACATGCGAGTGTGCGCGACGGGACGCTAAACCGCTAGCACTTATCGAAATTATAAAGTCAAGACCGAGCGACGCAGGGCTGCCCGCGCGGCGCTAGTGACAGCGCGGGTTCGGCGCCCACTGCCTCGCTGCGCTATATTTGTATGCAATGTTGTACACTACTTTCATTTTTTATGCGCGGTGAGGATCCAATCGAAGTGGTAACGCACATACTCGTAATTTCAATAAATGACTTTAAACTTTATGTATGATATGGTGAATTACATTAATGTATTGTTGGTTTTATTTTCGACAATTATACAAAATCCTACGTAAGCATGTATAAGCAAGGTATATTTTTTATATTGCATTAAATTTTTGTTTTGACATTTTACGCAGTTATTCAGACGTATTTGCACATATATGTAGTATATTTTTCTGAAGTACTGTCAACCCTAGCAAAGCGTGGCTGCAACCCAGCCGGGAAAGAGGAGCGGGAACTCCTATCGATTGGAGCCCTTCCTTTGAACCACCGGATGCTGGCTCCGACGGCTTCAACGCTCGTGTACTATATGCGTTACATTACGCTACGTTCCATTTCCACGGGCCGTCTGCGAGTACTCGGTCACGCACGACTAGCAATGTAACTGTAATCATTTTAGTTTTCCAATAAAGTGTCAATCAAATCCTGCTACTGCGTAAGTTACCATGCCACACGATAACGTATGTATAATACATCGCTGGCCGGGCAAACGATATCTAACGATCTGTGGCAGCGGGCCGGCAATGGATGTACGAGTATGGGGTATTGCGGTTGTTGTGGGAGCCCTCCCACCGAGTCGTTCGCCGCGCTAATGGAAGTTCGATGTGCCACACTCGTTCGGTAGCGCTGGCAGGGCGCTTGCAGACAAAGTTGAGTGCTAAGTGTATAGCGTAATGAAAGCATGAACTGCGCTCAATGTTACATGTTTTTTAGTATTTATTCTGTCTGAGCCGGTGTGCGCATTCTGGCTTTTAAAGGTTAGAAATGGCACTGATAAACTAAATACTGTATACAGTTTTAAAGTTCTTGTAAAATATTAATTTTCATCGGTCATTCACATGTTTTTGAGTACCCAGGTACCCACCAAGAAGTGTCACGTCTTAGTGACACAAACCAGTGCATAAGTGAATATTGAATAGTTATTTAAATATTTGATCGTCACTTAAGTAGAGAACAATTAAGTACCTATCTCTTGCATTATAAAGCATAGTTTGCTGGTTTAAATTAAACTAAGAGAATATAAATTCAGAGAGTGTTTGAAAGTGATTCTATCCGCCTACAAATTATTCAGTAGTTTGATTGGGACATCTCCGTAATTAGGTCATCGTTGTATTCTTCAACATTTATAAAAAACATAAAAAATCAGGTATATTAATTTCACGTCCTATTATAAAATCAGAATGAAGCCTAGGTTTTTTACACCGACTGCGAAGCGAAGCGGCACGTGACCCGCCCGGAATTAGTAATCAACGAAGGCTTTCCCGCGTGCGACGCTACACGCGTTGCTAATTCAGTCGCACGCATCTTATGGCAGCCGCCGTATGGCAGACTGCTGAGCGGACGGTCCGACCAGCGCCGCTGTTGTTACCGTGTCCCTCGCGGAGCACCGGCGCCCCGCGAGGCCACTGTGAGAGCTCCGCCTAGTATTAATACTGAAGAGCGAGCGCGATATATATATACGAGGATATCATGTAATAGTCGAAAATTTGACGACTCAAGGCCTATTAAATCATTAAGGTTAAAGAAACTTATTTTTTATGTTTTTTATAACCGATATAGAATCAGATTTTACTTACATTGAGACGTTGAAAAATTGTTGTCTTTTCAAAGATGGTACCGAGGTTAAAAAAAGTTTGGAAACGGCCGTTTCAGAGTTAAAACATGAAGCGTTAAGCGTCGAAACATGTACAGATAAACAATATTGTTTTCGTGGCGGTTGAACATATAAAATATAATACGAAGATAAACACGTTTATTTGCAGTTTGCAGAAATGTAACTATAATACAAATTAAGATTTTACGATGTATAAATTTTCAATGTTAAAGTTAATCGTTTATCCTCAACGCGGTCATAAAACTGTTTGCCCTAAATGAGAATCGAACCCACGACCTGCAGCTTAGCGGTCGGGTTCTCCAAGCGCTAGATCCAGAGGCCGATCAATATATTAGCTAGTGGGGAGCACGCCGCGAGTTGTTTCGTTCCGTGCATTAAACATTGCGGCGCAGTTGTTCAGTCGATGGCCGGTAACTGTCCGGAGCGTGACTCGTTCGAGCCGTAACGCGGCCGCCGGCGCAGCGCTCCAGCTTATTACTTGCGAATGTTTCGATGCTAAACTGTCTTTTAGTTATTAACGTAAGAATTTACCGCTCGTACACTCGTCGGTGCGGCGGTCGTCCCGCGGCGGTCGCTGGCAAAAGTCACAACATACATGACATTGATTAATTTAACATTTTTGGACTAATATCTCGCCGACTAATTTGTTTGGAAATATTGACTCGGGTAGAACGAGCGGGCGTGTACTTCGCACGAAGGTTCGTCGCGGGTGGGAATCGAACCCGTCGGCTTGGAGCCGGACGCGCGCTCTCTAACGACTAGACAGAGGTTTGAGAAAATTTTTGAAAAAATGCTTCCATGCGGCCGTTCGCGACGACAAAGAAAGCGGGCGCCCGCGTCGCGCGCCGTCAGCCGAGCGCGCGCCGAGTGCTCGCCCGCCGCGTGCACTTCGCTTCTGTTCGACCACTTTGTTGTCAAAAACATAATATTTTCTATACGTCGGCAGCACCCTGTCTCGTGTTAAACGGAGAGTCTTTAACGGTTGAAATTGAACAAACATCGTCACGATTAGGTACGAGGTGCAGAAGTAACTTTGTTGTCACTAATGTGATCGACGCGATAACATTTATTTTTACGTGTACTGGCCGTTATCCGTCCGCTACTTTGGTTGCGTAAACATTTACTGCAGTTTAAAATAATCTTTATAATCTAACAGTACATATAACTGTACATTTGTAACTGACCACAATCGGGTAACGCGTGTGGCCTTCAATTTTGCGAAAAGTTACAAAATAAATTTGAAGTAAAATTCATAAGCCTTTTCACGTATTTTTTCTACCGACATAATACGACTGAAAAATTCTCACAACCGTGAGGCGGGAAGCGTTATAATGAGATTAGCACTCGCCGTAAGACGAGTTTGAGTACTAATTTGGAGATGTACGTCAACTAGGCTGCATCACTCGCGCTAGTCGTACGGGCTAATGGAGTTAACTTTAGCTCGACGCTTCTCAATAACATCTTTCGAGTTTTATTTTTGTTTGAAAAGTTAGCGTTTTAGGTTGTCTTCTTCAATATGTCAAGTTCGTTCTGTATTTGGATGAAGTACTTGTAGCTGAACGTATCGGTCCGTCCTGTCGCGCCGTTCTAAGCCATTAGAATCATTGTATACAATGTTGAATAGAATTGAATTGTTTTTCTTTTATATCGCTTCTAGACACTCTTATCTACGGTTCCACGGCTCCCGGCCAGAAGCGGTCTACGTCTATTCGTGACACTAAACAATGGTCGCATGCTCGGTCGTTCCTACCTTGAAGGGTGCGTCAGTAAATAAAGAAATAAACAAACTCTATGGTTTCTCTTTACAATAGATGAAGCCAGTGACAGAACTGCGTACTTACTGTAATATCCATATTGTAATATCTCGGGACGACCTACCCGAGGCCGTTCGATTCCTAAATAGGCAGAAGGCGTGCGGCGGTGACCGCACAGTTCATACATATATAGATAATTTTTCTATGTACGCGTGCCGTGGACGGGGCGATGCGACGTTCGGAAAGCGTACTCGAGCGGTGGGAAACGTGAACACAAAGCGGCAGGTGCTCGGTGACAGGAAGCGGGCCGATGTCCGCCACAATGAGCATTCATCAGACAAACAAAGCGATCATTTGTTAATCCGCGCGGTAATTAGGTGCTGACCGATTGTTACGCTGCCGCGCTCCGAGCTCCGAGCGGCGGGCGCCGAGCGGGCGGCTCTCGTCGCACATGATTGTACTCGTACCAATCGTATTCAGTACAGCGCACAATATATTACGCACAATATCTGTATAAGATTTACGTAAAAGATCACAGACATATCGCCTTCATGTGAGTATCTCAGCTAGGGAAATACTTTTGTATCATCCATTTAATCGAAGAAAAGCATATTTTCGTGCTTGGCTTTTGTATTATAACAATTTACACTAGCATGAGATAATGAGATAAACTGCTTTGTCTCACAACCAATCAAAAATAGTCAAGCCGACCGTTGAAAAGCTCAACAATTACGACTGTGACGTATATTTTACCTGAAGCCTATGAACATCATCGTGAATACAATTAATCGTGAATATAATCATGCAATTTGCATGTATACGAGTATATACGTGCGAATATAGCTTTCCTTCAATCCCATTACCAAGCCTTCATGCCGTACTAAGCTTAACTTAATCTCCGAACATATTCGGCTACATAACGCACTCTAATTCCCGATCAACGCATTTCCAATTCAACCTCTCGATAATTCCAGAGCACGCCGCCAGACGGATGGGATTTGAACGTTAATAGGATTCCCTTTTTGACGGCCCCTAAAAAGTTCCGACGAGATTAATTCACGTCTATCCATCCACTGCTCGCTGCGGAGAAAACCTGACAGCGGCCGTGGACTGCGCGTATTGGATTACGTTTGGCTTTAGGGGCCAAATTGGATGCGGTCGATGTTTCGACATTTTTCGTAACTATTCATGGTTCTGTACGTTTTTGATTACTCTGCGGTCATTTACGGTGCTTTCAATTTTCAAATTTAAAGCTTAGGCTGCGCGACTTCTAATAGACCTCAATATTGGCGCAGGCTGCTCCATTCTAAAGACGACTGTCTTACCTATTCGTCATAGTTTCGCTTGTAGTTTAAAAAAGTTTAATTTCAGTTGTAATCTGAGATAAATGAAGATATCCAATGGCATAAAAGTACAAAACGTATCCGTGCCTGAAATTTGATTAGAAGGCCGATTTGAGATAGCTACAGATAGCGGTTACATTAACGAAATCAGATGGCCGTTAACTGCTTCCACAAACATTAAAAAAAGTATTTTTATAGAATCACTGTCGGTAGCGTCCCCGGCCCACCCGCGACGGATTTCGCCGAAGCTTCGGTAAACACAGCACAGGTGGCGGCCATGTTTGTGTAGGATTGGACAAAAACTGCGCACTGGGCTCCGGCGATAAGCAGGAAACCATTGTTTACCTTACTTGCACCTTTTTTAATGTTTCGTAGGCTTCGCGTTTAGATCGCTGAACTGTTGGAATAATGAGATGTAACACATTACTGTCAAGGCGACATTAAGAGAATAACGAAAGCGATGACTTTAAGTTACCGGTGAACCTTCGGAGTTAACAAATAGGTATTATAAATCACATATCGTGGCGATAATCTTCTTTAGTAATAGTAAAACAATCAATTAAAATACTTTACACTTATTTACCTGCAGACGGTGTGCAAAGTTGTAGTTACTGGCAGAAACAAAGGGCATTTAAATAAAACTTTCGTATAAGATGGTGTTGATCAAGATAATGAACGGAATAATGAGTCTCGTGACCGTACAGTGACAAGTACACAATTTAACATTAACTACATTATATGGAATTCTCGAAATATATTTAGCCACATACAGTCAGAGCGCCGAGTCAAAGCAAGTTCCAAATTAGCGTAATACATACTAATTCCATCTTAATTAGCTATAATCAAAGACATCCAATAGCGTTATGCTAACATCTACTTGAGTATGGTAATTTGTTCTAATTAATCCAAGCGTGTAGTCGAGCAAACATAACTAGAGTCGGTGACACGGTATTTAACAACATAATGTAAGTACTAACGAACCATAGCACTCATATTATGTTGTAAAATTACTTCGGAGAATGCGATTCGACGTTTGTTATTTATAAACAAAAGCCGGTTCTTGAATAGTAACACATTGGAATTTAACAGGATTGTCTGTATATTATCGGTGAAGAAAATTACAACAACATTTTTATTACTTAAAGAAGGATCCGCCTCGAGCAAATTGAAACTAATCTCTGCACCATATTAACGATGCGTGGCCCTATTACGGAAAGATGTGAATGTAGCGCCCGCTCGCATTTGCTCACACTATTTATACATGACCATACTCATGCATATTATATGCTTGTCATAATCGCCCTTGTTCTAAAAAAGCGAGATGACCCAGTCTGCGGCGGCCGTCGTCATCTGTGATGATATTATTTACACGACGGTGAATATAATACAAATGTTGATAATATATGCAAGAGACCAAGACGGAGCCTGGGAGTCCAAAATGGGCGCACGTGTACCAAGAACGTCATGAATGCAGAAGAAGCACGTCACGTCTGTGAGGATACAGACATTTGGAGATATTCTCTGTCTAGCTCGTTAAGGACCTGGCGGATAGCTTAAGGAAGTGGCGAATGCGTCGACGTGATCCCGTTGCTGCGTATCTCGTTATTAATATTGTTTCAAATGAAGGTGCACTTAGCGAGAACAAATGAATATAAATCTTGAAAACAATTTCGTTTCGGAACATAAACGTTAGCGATGCCGGCGCTCACATTAGTTAGAGCGGATGTACTGGCAGGCGGCCACTCGCGAGACTCGTGGTGTCGTTACTACCAATTGATTTATTATTCATAAATAATGTTTTGTATTGTGATGGCGAACCAAAATATATATTACGAGTTCATATCCGTGACTTCCGTCAAAAGCGAAACCTAAATCATTTCTCTATTTTATTAAAGTTATATCTTAATAGCTAGTGACTTTTCACGTAGTTCTAGTCATTTCCAAAGCGATTTTCAACTTGATCGCCTCAGCGGATTCAGTGCTTCTATTTCTACTTTACTTCCCACGCCCACGTCATCCTCATGGACTCCCAAACCCGGAGCGGGAAATTTCAGGTATGCTCTATCTGACCCATTGAGTTATTTAATGATTGTCACTGGTGTGCCGACCGCCGGGCGCCGGGAAATTAATATGAAGCTCTCCGCGCAGTAGAATGACAGCGCTACTTCCTCTACGTCACCGAGCGCAAGTGCTATGCCGTCTTTATTTTAAAAAGAGTTCTGCTGATATGTGTTAAGTACATTACTAAATTATTGATTTTTGAAATGTGTTTTTTTTATGTTTTATTCACAACTTCGGCGGTTAAGCTTATCGTACGTACGTACGTACGACTTGCTGCCGCTTAATTACTACTGTTCCGATAACCGAGCCTCCGTCTTTCAAAACCCATAAGGTTATCAGGGTAAATTAATTAAAAGCTGCTTTACTAAATTCTCTGTAACAATTTTCTTAAATGATAATATAATTTGTATGTGTTTATGCATGTTTGTATTTTTAAAGATTCGGCTAATAAATACATTTAAGGCTAGTGATATTTTCATACATTTCCGAGGATTATAATTACTGTCAAGCCTACTTACATACTTTGTTCGTTAACGATGAGCAGAGTAAATGAGTTCTGTGAATGAAAACAATGCGCCTTATTATGAAAATGCGTGACGTGAGCACGACCCGACTAACCGCGCAACCTGCAGCAGACAGTTCCGGGAGGCGTCTCCCGCCTGATACATCGGAGTGATGACATTCAATATTTATTTTGACTGCGAATTCGTGTATTTGCCTTCGTTGTCTACTACAGTAACGACTCGAGCGGTTTCGTGCTGTCTGTCCGTAATCAAACCTTGATAATTTGTCTAGTCCTAATACATAAAAGTCTAGTGTGCCTATGTTTATAATTGTTCTCGTAAACGACGTAAACGTAAATGTTTTTCTAAATTTTGAGGCCACCGGGATGAACTTATCTATTACTAAATTTGATGGCTGGCGCTGTTGTCCAGTTTCAGAAACGTATTTTTGAATTTTACGACACAGTTTTTTTTGTACATTTTTTGGTTTGCTCAGATAAAATCCATACAACCTCAGCTTTTTTCAATGTCACTCTTGATATATGACGTATAACATCGTTTATAAAGCAAGATGAAGTTTGCTATGTAATAGGGTTACGCATCTGCTGTGATATCTGCGCTAGGTATTTCGAATTCTCGAATATAAGCAAGTGTTCAATAATGCAGCCCATCTCCAGCGAGGCCGTTACGAAAGGTAAATCTGAAAGCGTTTCAATCATTGACAATTCCTATTTACATAACAGTATAAGTAACCGTATTGTGGTTTTGACGATGTTGGCGTAATGATGTATGTTCAATTCTTAAACAGCTGTTTGAATCTGGCATACATTTGACTGTAATCTAACTCCACGTCTCGTTCTTAGTTGCGCAAACATTTAACTCATGTCTACATTTCTGCATATTATTTAAAGATTTTATTGTTGTTTGGGTTTCAGTTAGGTTTGTGGTCATTTAAGCTGACATCGAGCATGACCATGTTTTCACGAGTTATACAAATTTCAAATTTGATATTATAATAAAGAACACAAATATTTGCTCACAGTTCGTGTTGATAAATGTATACTTTTCTCTCATTCATTGTCCATTATCGTCGATAGGCCCGTCATGTAACTGCTTCACCTGGCAACATTCAATTGTTATAACTTTCAATATATCTAGGTGTTAGTTATTAATTAATATATACCTACCTTTCGTAACGACTATAATTTTGCTAAATAAAATTGGCATGCGGGTCTACCGGTATGAATGGCACATTAAGTCTGAAACACATTTAACCGGGTCGGTTCGCATTTAGTTGGATAGTTTCGGACACAATTATGTACATACATCGTGACTTAAAGGCGGGAATACTTAAATTCGTTAGTGATAATTAATTTAAGTACCATACCGCAGTTGGCATATCTGCACTCGTTACAATTAGATGCGTAAACATGTTTTCGCGTGTTTAAGTATCCCTTTACGATTTTGAGAATAACAAATAAAATTGAGTGCTACCTGCGAAAGCAGAATCGATACTGCAATAAGAATTAATGGGTTCCTACAAAATCGCTATTTAGTGTCGATAAAATGCGTATGAATGCTGACAAATGTAATTGAGGCTTTAATCGCCTCAGTGCGTCGCCATGGCGTCAGTCCACTCGGCAGGGCGCGTACGACGCCGCTAACGCCTGTATTTATAAACAGACATAGTTCGACGTTAAGATGTCGTTCACGTGTGCCCGGTGACCGCTGCGGAGACATCTCCGCGCCACTCTCGTGTGCCGCGCGCCGGACGCAACGAGCTCGGTGTCGTGTGACAATGGAGCCTCGCGCCGGTCGCCTCATTGTGTGCGACCGATGACTGCGACTCATTGTCGATTCGACGGAAGCCGATACAATGATCTAATCAGCTTTCGACATCCACATTCAAATTGTATTCCACGTCGGTACTTCGAGTCCCAGGCGAACGGCGGCGAGTGCGAGCGACGGTGAATAACAAACTTTTCAGTAACAAAACTCGTGGTTTGTAAATCGCTTATTTTTTCGATGCGTCTACTCTTGCGTGACATAAAGCATGGACTTTGCTTTAAGTTTGGAATAGACGAGCATTGGACCGCTATCTGAGGGCGAGCGATGATGTGGCTTGCCAGCGTGCTTACCTAGTTCCTGCCATGCCTGTTCACTACGTTTGAAAAATAAATCAAATAAATCTCTTACGATCATACCACTCGTATAAACAAAGGTCCCTCGGAAACTGCCGTATGTTATTGTTGGCAACGCAGACAGGAGATTAGATACGTGCTAGTAAGCAACTCCGCGAACACTAGTGTTTAAAGGTCCTTTAAATTTTTTGATGGTTATTTACCAATTCTGTTAAATAATCGTCTACCATTTTTACAACAAGTGCAGGACCAGTCGAAGATCCGTTTGTGCTCAGAGCTGCGTACCTTCACAGATCGCTTGCATCAGATCTACGAGCGTTTTATTGCTTGTTTGTTCATATCAACAGAAACCGGTGAACACAGTAAATAAAAAAGCTCCGCGAGGTGAGCGACTGTTGATTGACACATATTGTTTTACTCTGTGCCTCTGTCGCGCCAACCGGTGGACATAGAATCTATTCCACATGTATTCATTTACTTTTGACACTCTGACGTCTTTAAGCCGTTCAACATACACCTATTCGAATTCTGTATTTCTATATACAATATTTAGCTCGAGGCTTTGATCATTGTTGCTCCTGTTTTTTTATTGATCCGTTGCCATGATATGTGTGTTACAACATACACATATATACACACACACACACGCACACACTCACGCGCTTACACAGCTCTGTGAAGATATATGAACTTGTGTAATCTTAATATCTGTAGCTAATTAACAATGTACGATTGTGTCGGTGGGCGAGCGCGGTGCCTGTAACGCAGGTCTTGAATAAAGCACAGGGCCCTTTGTGAGTGTGGTAAATGTAATCAAACATTTTTATTGTAGATAATTTATTTTTATAAATTCACCTTCTTTGTTACTTTTTTCCATACAATATATATTTGGATAGGACGTTTTTCCAACGACCGTCTGTTTGATGATGACTCGCTTTAAAAATATTATTCGTTTTGCTTAAGGCAACCATACAGATATTTTGAAATTATATAACGTACAAAGTACTGAGGAGCAAGATCTAGTCGAACCCACTACGGAACTTCTGGAATTGAAATATGAACCGGTTTATGGAAATCTCTTACTCTTTAGGTAATTAAGGTACTTACATAAAGTCGAATATAAATCTAAATGACATGATTTAAAGTAATAACTTTGACCATTATGAATTTAACTTTCTTTGCGGATGTGTATTGAATTTCGATATAAAAAAATTTGAATTTCAATAAATGAAGAAGATGGCCGTAGCGCATTAGATGTGTAAAAGCAAATTTTTTAAATCCTTTTATTAGTCCACAGCTGAACACGGGTCTCCACTCATAACGCGTGGATCACACACCGTAGTTCCCCACGCTGCACGAGTGCAGATTAGCAGCCTCAACTTGGAGGTCATCGCGGTAACAATTTCAGTTTCTCACGGTTTCCTTCGGCTTTATAGCGAGTATTGTAAAAATATTACCGTATCAATTTAACAAATGCTGCCAGCGCAAGTGAGATAGCAACACGTCAATCATATCGCACCGGTGCTTATACGGGTGCTCAAAATTCACTTGACGCTAGTGATTCTGCCGGCGGTTCGGCGGCGCGGCGCGCGGCAGCAACCCGGCAAGGCGAGGCGAGGCGGTGCGATGATCGATCGAATAATCGCAGCGCACGACAATTGCGTTTTTGTGTCGCACTTACATCATTGTTCTGATTGTTCTGATTTCATGTCACTACACCATCTTTGTATTCGTATGTAATCATGTTTCTTATAGGTTTGAATATTTTCTCGCTGACTGTACCTTGTTTTATCTGAATGCACACCGTATAGGTATAACGGTATGTTGCTCTAGTGGTTACAGAATCCCGACGGCTCGACCGAAGGTCGGGGGTTCGATACCCACTCAGGACAAACATTTATGTGATTCGCACTTATTATGTTTATACTGTTTGTGTGTAATAAAAGTATTATGTAGTATGTAAGTAAGTATAAGTGTCCGGTTACTATAACACAGCCATTTTTTGCCTAAATTGGCATGCGAGAGTCGTGTGTGGTATTGTCGGAATTATCTTCATTATTATTATATCTTCAAAAGATCGCGCCGGCAGCCCTTTACAAGAACATATTTCTGCAACTACGAATATCTTAATCTCTTCTCATACACCACATACAGATGCTTCCGCTACATAGTATAAAACAAAGTCGCTTTCTCTGTCCCTATGTCCCTATGTATGCTT
>DWDX01001919.1:0-16728 GCA_018245675.1 Agara michaeli | reverse complement strand
CAATAGGCTCACCACCTATTCCATTGTGGGACTTAAACGTAACCGGTGAAATGTGGGGGCGTACTACACTCCTCTGCCTACCCCTTAGGGGATTACAGGCGTGATGTTACGTAAATTTCATTACAACTGAAAGCGAGTACTAATGTATGTTTCTTTCCACAGCTACCATATCAGCTTCTTCCTAGCGTGGTTTGTAGTCCTTGTCAACGCTTTTGCAGCGGTTTCGTTTCTTTGGTATTCTCGTAAACGAAAAGGCGATAAGGCGGCAACTGATGAACTGGCCATGGCTGACGAGCCAACTATCATCGGCCGATGACCGCTTCTGTCGTTTGCCCTCAAACGGCTGCTGTGGTCGTATGGATACTTCCTCAAATCTATACTGAACAGTGCTCAAATGACCAATAGCTATAACAATATTCTAATGTCTTCCATATTGTACGTTAAGACAACATTTTGTGGTGTCAATATATTAAATACCTTCTCATCCGCACATTTCCTGACCGACATCGACACAGAAACCTTGAAGTTTAAAATTACACACTGTATATGTAATACGCGAAATTAATATTTTACGCCTTGTTAATCTTATAAGCGTCAAAAAATATCTTTATTGCGACATTTTTTATTACGTGCTTGCAATGTTTTACCCGAAACACCCATTCAAATTTTGTGACTTTTCTAAGAACTTATGGGATTCATGAAACTCGGGATACGCCTTTTTGTTATGTTGCATTGTGCTGTGTGTTAAAATATACTTATATATACTTCTTTGAAAGTATCAATTCGCTGCCATCAGACTATACTTTAAGTACCTATTATAAATCTGAATCTAGTCAAAGTTTATAATATGTATGATAAAATAATATATTATGATCCATTCCGTAATTGGTCTTAGTCTTATCTTTCTCACAATTTTACAAATTAGATTTTAAACATTGTACCTAATGATAGTATTTTGTTTTTCTAAATATCCTTTCAGCCATTACGACCAGCAAAATCTTAACAAAATCGTATCATACAATCAGGAAGATCTGTGCAGAAGGGCTATATAAAGAACTATATATATTTATTAAAATTACAAAAGTCATGGAAAACTAACCGCAAAAAGCAGAAACTGGAATGTATTTGGTATTTTTGTTTAATACCAATAAGGTTTATTTAGATCAGAAGAAAAGTAGAGATTAAAGTAAATCCATAAACGGAGATACTGCGCTAGTTGTAAATTCTAGTTTATCTGCTAGGATTACGTAAACTGAAGCTTGAGACCATTAGCAAGGCGAAGGGAGGTTCACTTGTGCTATATTCTTGTACGGCGAGGCATTTAATGATACTGTAAGTTTTGCAACAGTGGGATATTACCTATTTTAAAATATAACTCTCATTTACAACGTTTCGACTACACACATTGGATAAGTATCGTATAATACATTAGAGGTTATTATAAAAATTATAATAAAGTACAAAACTTTTCGATTGAAAATCATTGATCCAGCTAACTTTGATAATAATAAAAACAATTATTATACGTAGTTGAAATCAATATCTTGTTTAATTAATTAATTTTTGAGTTATATATGGCTAAAACTTGGCATCAACTATGCGTGCGGCGTTTTATTAAAATAATGATGGCGGGTAATAAATTAATTGTATTAATTTAACAAAAGACTTTTATAGATAACTCATGGGTTTGTTTACATATAGAAGTTAGTTGATATTTAATTATTCTTAATGTGTTCGGTTTTAATATTTTTAACCATTGTTCTTTTCTTTTAAGTAAATACATCACTTTATAATTTATGAACACTTGATGAATTTTAAACAGTCTTTAATAAATTCAGTTCATGTAATTAGTGTATAGAAAGTTTATACAAACTGTAAAATACATAAAAAACTTTTGTGTATTAAAGTGTTTTAAAGACAATGGTAATTTGATAGATAATATTGCTTGAACAATGATAGCGATAAAATAAATCAAATGTTGTATAATGAACAGGAAAAGATCAAAATATAAGAATAAATATTTAGTTATGTATAACAGTTGCCTAAGAAAAAGAACTTCTTTACTTAAGTCCTTTTATTACTTTTCATATTTAGACAATTACGGAATGTGTTATGTTTATGAAAGCAGATATTATGAATATTTTGGTGGAAATAATTTTGTATCTAAACAAATATTTGGCTAAGATGTGTTAACTCAAATAAGATCGTTAGTGTCGTGCCGGGAAGCTTAAGCTGAATCTATTCGAATTTTGGTAAATTCAAAAGATGTTTCCGTGCAAATTGTTGTCCTATAATATGTCGTTCTTCGTATTTTAGGGACCAGACATTAATATTTAGTATGGATAATATTTGTAAGGGGGGAAATAAAACTTTTTAGAAGTATCATTATGTTTGTACTTCTCAAAGCTCTGTTTAAACTTTGTCCAATGTAGATTCCCGACACGATGAAACATGAGTCCGCTCTTAAAATTTCTTTTCATCATTGAATGGTGTGACGTTTATTCCAATTTTCTTGCATTATCTAATCCTATATCGGTGTTATGTACGTTCGAACTTGTGTAATAATGTTATTATAACTTTATTGAGCCTGTTTATGTTATATGTATAACATTATCAAAGTTGATTCTTTATATTTATATTAAGTGATTACATTACAAAATGTACTATGTATAATATATCGTTACAATAAATTATATACGCTGTTCTGTTAAATTGTTTGTGCATATTCTTCTGTGTACACAATTGATAAGAAAACACCATTGCTCCGATAATGAGTTTTTTTTAACACCTTTTTCGTTTTAAACAACAGGTGACTGCTAAGAAATTAAATCAACAATATATTAACAGTTAGCATTGTAAAGTAGCAAACGATTGAAATAATTTATTATTCTACAAGTACAAGAGTACAAGCACCCAGTGTTGGGGCTTAGAGTTGCTTGGGTGCAGAAAAAAAGTCACGTTTCGATTTTTGGTGTAGCTATTTCAAGACACGCATTGTCGAAAGTTTGGCAACCGCCCAGCGACGACCTGTGACACTGCCAACCTCAACAGAGGTTAGTGTCCTAAAAAAACTGTTGAAGGAAAGGCCAGTCATGCTAATGGCTCGTTGTTGTCTGAGGTACTTAATCTCTTTGGCCATACATAAAATACAAATACGTATATACCAACACACAATTTCCTAAAATTATTCAAAATGAATAAATAAAAGTATGTAACAATGTATTTATTGTCATTGTACTCTATGTTGTATAGAGCAAAATTGTTCTACAAATTAACACACGTACACATCCACCTTAAATATCTGTTATTTATCTTATTAGACATTGTGGGACTTAAACCTAACTGGTGAAATGTGGGGGTGTACTACACTCCTCTGCCTACCCCTTAGGGGATTACAGACGTGATGGTACGTTTTTATCTTATTAGACAAACACTAAGATTACATTTGACTAAGATACTTAACCACGCCAAAAGTAGTGATGACTAAATCGGTAAAGACAACTAACAATGCACCTCTGGCAAATTACGAATAGCATAGAAACGTACTAATACAAATTGCTCTTACACTAACAAATACCGATTAGAATAATGTCATTGACCGTTATTTCGCCGATGAATTTTATATAATTAACGACTTAACCAACGACAACTAGTTGAAGGTAACGAAATGCTCGTAGCCGTGAAACGGTTTCAGATAGCAAACGATCTATCTACTCGTAGGTAAGCGGTCGACACTTGGGTTGGATGGTAAACTTTCGTGAACCTGCTGGTAAACTTTAGCGAGCGTTACCGTACTTCAAAGAACACATTAAGTATTTGATTTCATATTTAGATAAGTGAACAAAATCAAAGAATATGAACAAATATGCTAACCCACAAAACACAATACTCGTAAACATTTTCGTCTCGTTTTACAAGAAAGTCATCAATCCCTCAATTGTCACATAACCCGGAATAACGACACCGAGACAGTTAGATGTCTATTCGTTTTGTTATTTTGTAGAAATATCAGCGTTGTGCCAAGAAACCGCGTAGTGACAGATGCGTATGGTTACTGAAATAATAATCAGTGAAATAAATGTATGTAGCTTTACAAATGATTTTCTCTTATTTACAAACTCATAAGACTTCAGTTGCCCTCTCAGACAGTGCGGGATTCAAGTTCTTATAAGCATCTCCAACGAAACATATATGCTTTTTACGAGTTTTTTTAAAATGATAATGCTTATGTGGTTCTCACATGTCATCAGTGTGATATATAAGGCCTGTCAAATGCAAAATCATCGGCCGCGGTCTGCGCTAGAATTGGTGACAACTGATGGAAAATTTTCATGAACGTGTTTTGTCGGGGAAATGTTAAGCATTCGCACTCGGTCGTTATGCTCTTATTAGCACCCGTTTATTTTTATCGGATGTATTTAGGACCTAATACTTCTCGACGGGTCGCTCGCTGACACGTGTCACTCTTTTTTGTATCCCAACTCCCACCTCGTGTACAGATTCTGATGCAGGAGAGAATCTCTCAGTTTAAGCATGTTTATGTTACGTACTGTGTGACGTGAAACTATTATAGGAACCATTAATTGATACTATTATTCAACCACGTACTTTTGTTAGTAAATCTCGCTTGAAAACGCTTAATGTTCAAAATTTACAAAGCTAGATGTTTTATGCATATATCTGTTAAGTTACCATCATAAATACTTAAGATATTAAAATTCTCCTCCTGAATGAGAAGAATCGTTGGCAGTAGGTAGGTTTTAGGTTATTCAATAAATAAAACTAGAAAATAAGTGGTTTATGAACACTAAAGATATTACATGTTTCTGTAGCTTCTTGCGTACATACAATTGTATAGTATTCCTATCAAGAGGTCAGTTTCAAAAGCCAGTATAAAATATAAATGATATCCATTTGCACTTGCTATTAATCTAGAATTTTACTTATAGGTATTAATACAACACTCCTTCAAACCGGCATAGGAAGAACGACTGACTCTACTTAAATAGCGTCCTGTAAAATTTTCAAATTTTGTAGCACAATAAGAAAATGTGATACAACCTGAAAAAGTTTATTACCTTCATTTTTTTACGACACAATCAAAATCATCTCTTGTTTATACCAATATATTCTCAACGGTAACGTAATCTGGTCTTCACCAGCTTGTTAGAGAATGACAGATAATTACAGCTACACGCTGCAAATTTTAAAACAATACTAAACTTCCTTTGTTCGCATTGTGAGATTCGCCCATAAATCTTACGGGAACAACGGTGGGTAGATTTGTTTTTAATTGCGTTTTATTCTCCTGTGCTGATATTGTATTATATACAGAGTGTACAATATATTGAGAAATATTAATGGATTGGTGTGTATTAGGTATACAAAATTCCCTCTTTTTATGGTGATCTTAATAATGTGTTTATTACAACAGATTACGAGATTAATTTATCGAAATCTTGAGACACCAAACGGAAAATAGTTTTAGGTGTTATAGGAATAGGAACTCTTTTATTACATTTAATTTTTAGAAAAAAAAAACTAGATAACCATATTATTGTATACCTAGGGTTGTTGAGTTACTTTGTTATTGATAAATCAAGAAGGGCACAAATAAACCAATAATACTAATCAACACTTTCAAACTATAGTTAATCAACTATAAGAACATCATAACGTATACTCTAATATCAATTCAATATCAATATCAATTGAAAATATTGAAATAAGTGTCAAATGACGAGAACCATGTCATTAGCAAATTACTAGTATGTAACATTTATGGATCTAGGGAACGCTAGATTCCGTTAAAACCAACAAGTTCACACGATACTCCTAACACAAGTATATTGCACATATGAACGTAATACCTTAATTATGGTATGGTATAACACTGACAATTTTTCAGTCAAAAAAAAAACGATAAGAAGTTGCCATCATACACGTCACCGAGAAATCTGTTCAATAATTGTTTACAAGTTGCCATGGCAACCGCGCGGTCTTGCATGTTGTGATAATAATGGAATAAAATAATTTCAGAGGAAACCTTATACAGATCAATAAAGACACGGTAATTCAACTGGATCACGCGATATGGCCGAATCTAAGGTACGCCTCCGTTTCTGTCCCTTTGCGATTTAATTAATGTGGTTTACGTGACATGCGAATGGGGGTTGGTACGCCGAAGTTTGCTGCTCGAGTACCTATATACAGTTTGTCTTTATTATTAGCCTTTGAAATGCTAGTGGAATGTACTTTCATGTTGAACTCGTCATAATGAACGATGGTTGTTATGCTGACATTTGAATCTTCATTCGACATGACTTTTCGTAATTTATTCAATTACTGGTAAATGAAACTTCAGTACAACCATTGTGATATGAATTTTTCATGTAAATTGATGATATCGTTACATAATCACATTGTAGGTTAAAGGTGCTAAGAAAGCAAAAGACACCGCCAAAAAAGTTGATCGAGTCAACTCAAGTGAATCCAGTGGTGAGTACAGTAAAAAATGCAGTACATACATATATATGTCATGTTTATAAGCTGTATGGTTACTATACCACAAGCATCTATAATTTTGTATCCGCTTCCCATATGCCCCAAGATATTATTAGTACGATTAATAATTATAATTATCAATGTTAAATATATATGTTTTTATATCTAGTTAGTGAGAATGAGGATGATGAAGTAGTCGATCAAATTGGATACAGTGTTGCCACAGGACCTATCGCTATAAACAGGGATGAGTACCTACACGCTTTCAGAGAACTGGCCTTTGATCGCAATCAGCTGCAGATAAAGAATAACCTACTCCATCGACGCCTCGCTGAATATTTCAAGTAGGCATGCTTCTATGTTATTGTTTTGAAATTATTAGCTAATTATGGGATATCAGAGAACACCCAATACCCTTGTGTAAGGAAAAGTAATACTAAATAAAATATACAGAGAACAGAAAAGACTTATCTATACAACGATCGTATATGCGTTTTTTGTGATTCTGGAAAGTTAAGTGTTAGATGTACAAAGGTATTGTGGATTGATTTTAATGGTTTATTGTAATCTAATACACTCGTAGATTTTTGGAGAAGAGTTTTTTCCACCTTTTATTATTCCACTACTGGACATGGGTCTCCTCTCATAGGGGTTTTAGGCCATAGTCTACCACGGTGGCCAAGATCGGATTGCCAGGCTTCACACACCTTAGAAACATTATAATTTTTTATAACGTCTCTTAAAGTGTGCAGGTTTCCTCACGATGTTTTCTTTCGCCGTTATAACAAGTGATATTTAAATTATAAAGCGCGTGTAAAAAGTCACAGATATCACTGCTATGAAGAAATATAAATTAATGTTAATCGCATCTATTTAATCCTTAATTAATTTCTCCTGCATCATTGTACCCAACCTATATAGAGGTATATTACATATACCCAGAATAAACCTGTTACGTAAATGAATTGACCCAATTAATTTTATTATTTCAGGAAACGAAAACTTGATCACGTTCTAAAGCCTTTGGAGGGTGCAAGTGATTTAGAAGATAAGTACCAACAAAAGCTATTTGGCTACGAAGAACTAAAAGAAAAGGAGGAGAGGGAGATGGTCGATGTAAACATTTTTCGATTTTTATACGAGATGTTCAAAAATTTTTCTGTGGGCTCTATTTCTATAGAAATTAAAACACATTTTCTTAATTGTTATAAGCTACAACAGTTATGTGCGTGACGGTACAAGAAGCACTGTGAGTACGTTACAGCTAAGTGCAGAAAGTTTTTTTAAAAAGACGTAAAAGCTACTTGTCATGCCTTTTTTATACTTCAATCATGTCTACTAAACTACTAGTGACTACTAAGCAGATTTATAGACTATCGGTAGGTATGTGATATTAATCGTTATATTATTTATATATGTTACTAAGTATTCAACTCCATAGTTACAACAACATTTAATTTTTGGTTATTTGCTGACTATTAAAATTGTTTTTCATTTACAATGTTTTATATTAGATAAAATCCAAACTCCAAGCAGTCGAATCTCAATATAGCGTCAAGTTGGAGCACGCGGAGAAAAAATTTGAGGAACTTCAGACATTAGAGCGAAATACAGGCACTGGTCTAATATACTCCAAAAAGGGAAAACCAATAGCTGATAAGGTAGAATGTTCGTAATATGATCAAAAGATTGTGTAAAAATACTTTATAGTACAATAACAAAATATTTTTTTTAAAAACAGTAAAAACACGTCCTATATTCAGCGCTAGCTAATAAAGAGAATATATATAAAAGGGAAAATTGACTGACCGACTGACCCAGATATCGATATATAGCGTAAATGAGCATTAAGGAAAGAATTTTTACGATTTTACGATTCCATCCGCTACAGGAGTATAATAGGGGTAGAAAGATTGTAAAAAAATAACGGTTTGGAAGTTAGACAAGTGCAATTTTAGATTCATGCTTTTGGTAACCAAAACAAATAATGCTTTATTGGTTTTTTGAAATTTAATTTCTACGTGGGCATTGCTAGTCACTAATAATACATATTTTCAGACCGTTCAAAGACTTTTGTCTTTACAAAAAAGCAAAACGGAACAGCTGTCAGCGCTTTGGCTACGCTACATCAGGGTTAGAAATGCTGTTGCAGAATTGGAAGCCATCATCCACAAGCTGGAGATGTTAGGGCCCGGTCTCTACGTGGCGCATTACGAACAGCTGCACGTTGACAACCAGAACTACACGACTAAGATTGAAGGTTTACAATATTTGGCTATTATTAATTACTAATTATTTCCAATTATAATGCGATCCGTTACTGTCGGTCAGGGTCTAGATTGAGTCTCACACTTTCGAGGTCAGGTGTTCAATAAATTGTCTAATCATATTACACAATAGCGGTTACGTTATAAAATCATGAGTAGGTGACCCGGACGGCTGATATGCACAAAAGAATTCCTTCAACAGAGCGCGAAGATGAGCTTATAAAGAACCGCTCGAAATGCACAGAACACAACCAAATATTGGCTCATATTAGGGAGAAGATGCATCACACGAACGAGGTGATTGATATTACGGAATGCGATCTAGGAGATACCGAGATAGAGTATCTCAGAGCAAGAGAGGAGTTAGGTGATACCAAGGTTAGTCAATGCGATGTGGTGATATCTACCTATTAAATATGTTGACTTGATGAAGCAGTGATAGCACAGTCGCTTGAAATTTTGTCATCCACACCGGGACCTGCGACTTTACAAAGTTGCCTGCATTTTATAACTTATATTTCAATATCACTCGCTATAACTGACATTAGATGCACCGCTACCAAAATATGAGCACTTTACCTGTTACATACCGATTTTGTTTCAGCGACGTCGCGATAAACTGCGCTGGTCGTTGGAGAGCGAGCGACTGAAGGCGGGCTTGCTCACGAGGAAGGATCTGTTGCGTGACTTCGAAAACGCCATTGACGAGGTATCGCATGACATTCGCTTGTGTTATTTGCAATGATTAATGTAAGTGATTAAGTGTACCGACATGCGACTCCAAACTAAACGTAATAACATATTAACTACCATTTGTTTCAGAGGTAAGTTAAGGATATATTCTTTTGCAAGGTTTTTTTTTTAATATTATTGTCACAAATATTGTGTTACATGGTTTGTACGAGCAATCTAACTAAAATAATACATAAATATATATAAAGTAAAAAAATGTGATAATACGTAAATTATAAAATTATTCACCAATAGTAATACTTACTAACATTGTATTGGTTATTATTATGTGCATATAAAATAATACTAATTAAAAAAACTTTAAAAAGTAGATCTCATTTTATCTTCTTGTTCTCCGTTAATTGTCTTAGTTCTACCTTATTTTAAATATTATTTATGATTTTAAAGTGAACAGAATAAATAAACAATTTTACTTTTGTTATCCAGGAAAAGCAATTGCGAGCAAGGAAGGAATTTCTAGAGGCTCAGATAGCTAAAACGACCACTGCACTGAGAGAAGCACGGAAACGTATGCAGATGCATCACGCTCAGCAACAAAAACCAACCGAATACCCTGACACGTAGCAAGCATTCCAAACAGATGACTATTGAATGCCGATTGTGGTCTTCGATTTAACGAGTATACATTAGACAGAAAGGTTAAAATATAATAAAAATCAGTAATGTCATAATATGATGAAATGTATAACAATGTTATCCAATATGTTTATTGGATTTTTCTTTTTTAAATTATTCGATATCGATGCATTAATTCTTGTGTAAATGTGAGCTCAATAATAGTAACTGAACATTCTGATTAATTATTTTAAATAAAAAAAAAAAGGAAAATTTACTAGAAATGAATAGTGTATCATTTTATTATTTCTAATTATATTATGTAGATATTTGTTTTGTTTGCTTTGGGAAAAAATTTATTGGTAGCTACTCGTATTTTTTAATCATTTTAACTACATATTTATTTTGTCTATACATCACTCACCTATGTATATTTACTATTGGTTAGGTATGGATTCATAATAAATTTTTGTGCAATGAAACGTAACTATTTTCTTTGTATATTAACCTCCAATTTAAGATACTTAGATATGAGGCGTTTCAACTAAATCATAACAAAACTTTAAAAAATTATAAATGGTTTTGTCATTGTTCTTATGTACTTAAGTACGGATTGTTTTTGTTTTTCTTCCAAAGAACACGTAAATAATGATTTTAACATAACAAATAACTGGTACGTTTCTAGTGTAGCTTAGTATACTGCAATAAAATTTTTAACTGTTGCCTGATTGATTTGAATAGCAAAACTGTTTTATTGCGGCTATTAGAAATTATTTTAAAACGGTTTAAACTTATTATATACGTAATCCATACAAGTGCCACATAGAAATCCGTTGATTTTCAATCCACAAAGGTTACCTACACATGCAGGTCATTACACTAAACGAGTCTTTGAAGTACAAAACAAATCATTTCCAAGGTCTGTTATGTTTAAATCGAGATAAATACTCGTATATGGTTTGTTGTTTGCTAGCCACAAATAGTTTACAAAGGAACATAGGTATAACAAATACAATAAGTTCAACACGTTTTAAACTTATACATTTACACTTGATATTGATATTGATATGAAATCAGCAGTAAGGGTCATTACATGGTTCACAGTTAAGCATTTATCGCCGAATGTAGTATTGAAACCTCATTTGAATTACATAATTATGATAAGGAACAATTGATGACCAAATAATTAAAAGCCACTAGTTAAGTTGAATATAAGTTACGTTTCCTAAATAATGAAGACAAAGTATGTTTGAAAAAAAAATTATTTGTACTACTCGTATGTATTTGTAATTTATTCATTTCTCGCAGGATGCATACAAAAACTCCATGCCATTTATTATGATTGTATTTATTAGAAACACGACTAGGGACACCGGTAAAGACAATTATACATTATATCTACTCATTTTTGTGTATATCAATATTGTACAGTTAATACATAGGTAGGTAGGTAGGTAGTAGGTAGTATATATAAAAAGTTACAAGAAACAAATGTAACAAAAATATCGTCATACAATTTTGTGTGATATGGTCTGTTCAAATACAAAAGAGTAAATATTAAGACTAAAATTACATCGTAAAACCAAAACGCAGCCGCCACTGCCCTTAACAAGAAGAAAGGTAATAGACCCTTGCAGATGGTGGCTTTTATATTTAGTTCTTGGTATAAGACGTAAGGCACTTTTATAGCTAGTAAGACTTCAGTAATATTTTCACCACCGTAAATTAACTATTGCGCGCATTATTTTAATAAAACAGAACGTTATGACAAAATATTATAGTTACTAGTTCCATTAATTGCAAGTAACTTCATTCATTGCGCGTGGGTATAAGTGCATCTTGAGATTATATCTCTTTCAACATTCATGACATAGCCAGATTAATAATACAGACAATGTAAATACATATCAAATTAGAAACTACGTTTGAAATGAAATAATTTCAAACGGAAGTTTTCACTATTTTGCTATCAACTTGGTCGTTCATTAATTATTTCTACTTAGTTATTTAAAGTGAACATCATATTAGCGGTATCAAGGTAATATTAATACACATTAAAAATATTACAATTACGGACAGATCGCGCCAAACATCATCACTATTTGTATTATCAATTTATTCGTCTGACTTCGCATCACCAATTCTCTTATTATCAGAAAGCTTCACAGATTCTGGTTGTTCTGGATTGTTATCTCGAATGAGCTGTCCGTGTTTCCAGCCCTCCGGGTAGCCGAACTGTCTCACGTCGTCCCACCACTGCTGGTCACCTTCCGCCCAGATGCAGTAAATCACGTTGGTGCCAACTAACACCGCAAAGCACACCCAGAAAGCGATTCGCCATTGTGCTAGTGTCGACTGTAAAGACAAAATTGTTTTATAATGAACGACTTCGTACGTGTTTGATTTTAATCATTTTCATATAATTCTAAAATAAGAGTAGCCTAAGTTACTCAACATTACATCAGCTATCTGCCAGTGAAAGTCCCGTCAAAATCGATCCAGCCGTTCCAGAGATTATCCGGAACAAACAGAAAGACAAAAAATGTAAACAATGTTATTTTGGTACATATACCAAAATGTACAAAGTGTAAATGTATGTATACACGGTATATGTATTTAGTAAAAAGCGGTTATTTTAATGATAGAAACAGACACTCCAATTTTATTTCTTCGTATAGATTGCTGACATTGACAGCTGCCTGTAATAAATATGACGGACCAGATAACTGACAGACCACACATTGATATGAATGTCTATAGATAATTTTACAACCAGACACAGAACGAACATTAATCTCGTGTGGGAATATAACCCATGACCGTCGTTTTAGCGGCCTGGTTCACTAATCACTAGACTACCGTGTCAGTCGAGTTAGTAAAGTATCATTTTATCATCGAACTAACAAATTACTATCTAGTCTACTTGTAGCTGATAGACACAGAAGCTCGTAAATATCTGTATTCCATCTACATACATAATACTGTTATACCCCATAGATACTGTCGTTACCCTTGAGAATTACGAAATCCTGGATATAACTTATTGACGGAAATAAGTGTTACAATCTAATTCCCCAGTGGGTAATCAGTGGAACTCGGAAAATTGATGAAAAACACTGCGATCGAGTAAGAATGTGTGAAAGACGAAATTAATGTATACTCGTGGTATTGTAATATTATTTTGCAACAGTGACATTATGAGATGTGACTGTGGATAATGTAAACAAACCAGTACCCACCGACTATGGCTGGCTTTAAAAATAGAACAAAATATCAATAACACTCGAGAAAGAACGCGAAGAAAATAACGGGCAATCTGATAAAGACTGGTAAAGTAAAAATCGATAACAGGTACTCACGTCAGGCGTCAGTAAGCCGATGAGGAACGGCGTCAAAATGCCAGCGAACGTCGATGTGGTGTTCACGAGAGACGTTAGACTGCCGGCGTAGTTCGGGGCCAAGTCTAACGCGTTCACCTGTTAAATTATACAATAAAAGCGCCGCTCCAATGGACTAATAATAATAACTGAACATTCAAATTACAAATTTCGAACGGGATTATTTATTTTTATGTAGCAACGAGAAGGCTGCAGTCACAAATGATATGTTATGAAAAACTTAACGAATTCTAAGCGTTTGGTTCTTATGTATACCTACTGTTTACAGTTTGTCGTTAACTTTACATTTTGTCCACTTTTTTATACCGCTATGTATAAAAAATGACCTTTAGGCACCTCTGCCCTAAAGTTGTGTAGCACACAAAAACGAATATTTTTATACTAACACAAAAACTACAACAACTAATATTTTTACATTGTTTATCTGCCGCGGGTCATGTTTGCCAAATTACAGCTGTTTATTCGTTACCACCGAAATTATCTATATCTGGTTATTAACTAATTATTATGAACATAAACTAATACACATTTATTATAACTAATATAAGTGATGTAACATTTTTAACGAGTTAAGTGTCCATGAGTTTTAATTTTTATTTATCTTCATTAGATTTCGATATTATACTGTTTTATTAGATATGTCTAAAAATTATGATGCTAATTAGAAATGTCCTAAGAACTTGAAGGCTGCACAATGTTCTACTTTTTTGTAAACGGTACATATTTTTATTTGAACTATACCCGTCATTTTCCCGATATGCAAGTGTTTACTTTAGAGAGTACCGCTTTATGGCTAATACTCGTATATAATTTTTCTATTCTCTTAAAATAATCATACCTTCATGCCGGGGTAAAAGCCTCCCATCAACGCCATTGACAGGACGAAATAAGCCATCGCAACGTTTCGGTCACATCCCGAATAGGAAGCGAGGATGATGCAAATAGCAGGGCCCGTCGCGGCTGGAATTAAAGGTACATAAGATAACAAGATCGAGCTTAGTAAAGGTCGAAAGGCGGCTGAGATAATGATGAATAAAAGACATTGTTATTATCTGTATGTTTTATATCAAACTGTTTATATAACCCCCTTCACTCGTTTTCGCTTTTCAGTTATATCAAAAATAGAATATTTCATTATATATAATGCCAATTTTACTGCACGTGTTTGTAAACTTGTATACAAATTAATTAGGCGCTCACTTCTTTAATAAGACTTATACGATTACAAATTCATCAAATAAATTATTCAACATCTAGTAGATAATATCAAATATTAAGTAGTTATTTCTAAAATTTATAGGTAACCTTCATTAGGGACAACATAGATGCAAGAGCATTTTATTCAACAACCTCCATTAGGAGATTTTGAATTTAAAAATACATAATGAATGGATTACATAACATGGCATGGCATCAATGGCGTGTATGACAATCATTTGTTACCACATCAAATTATTGCGTTTAAGAAGTTATTTATATAACCGGTTGCAATGGTACTTTGTAACGTTGTAAAGATATTTTTAGACAAGTGTTCAGCGAGTATGTACCTATCTTAATTATCGATAAAGTTTCTTGTCCCACCGGTTAAATGCCTTGCGGCATATTCATTTAGTACCTACGATAAGCGGATATGCGCGATTATTTCCAGCATCTCCACCACTAAACACCTTCGATTAACAGCAAGCTTTGTGTTAAAGTGTATTTTAAATTTTTATATTCCATATTTTGTTTTATTTTCTTTGATAAAATATTTTTTATTGGACATCAGTTTCATTGATATCTTATCTGTGCTCGACTTCTTAAATGTGATAAATATAAATACGTTGTAATACAATGTTATTATATTGTAATGATACTAATGTTGGCAGCTGACGAATGATCCTAAATCGCCATTATTACTCAAGTGCCGTTTTTTTGCATTAACATTCCATACGTCAATATTAAAGTACGTTATAACAAGACAGATGCCGCCTCTTTATTGTTACTATTATCGTATTACTAATTCTCGCTATTAATAAAATTGAATATTTTAATCACATTTGACATGTGGTAAAATTAAGGGCAAAACATTTGATAGAAAATCTAATAAAGGTTATTTTAGACGTGCATGAATACATTTAGCGTCTGTCCGGTCTCAGACTGGTGGTATTTATTCTGGAGTGTAGAGGTACCGTTTGAATTAGGAATTTAAGGAAAAGCAATTGTTATATAAGTTTATGGTAGGTACTCCATAGGTTCGTGTCTGCGGCAACCCCTATATTGTCAGCGACATAAAAGCGACACAGTTCGTTACTTAAGTCTAGACCATGTATCTTGCCGTGGAATATTTTACAGTGACGTAACAGCTCAGCCTCTGCCTGTCGGCCATTCGTTGCAAATTAATTGTCTAGTGCGTCTCCGGTCTCAGATAACGAAGTACAAAAGCAGCAAAATTGTTAACTATAGAAATAAACGTATGTCACGGAACCCAACAATACTGAAAGCCTCAGAAACACAACATTAATAAAACTTACCAATTGTAGTATATATGATCCTGCCAGTTTTGATAGTGTGCTTGCCTGTTTTTATACAACGGTCGCAGATGTAACCGAATATGAAGGAGCTCACCCACATGGCCATATAAGGTAGAGCCGTGAGTGTGCCAGTGGTCTCGATGTTGAACTTGAGCACATCGTGCGAGTATTTGGGTAAATCTGTCACCATTGTGTAGTAGCCCCAGTCATGACCAACCTGCCATCAAGAAAACTCATTTTGCATCATGATTTACTGATATTAATAAATGGTGAAGGCGCTTATGTACATACATATATAAAAGTAAAACAATGCAACTTGATTTAACTATATAAGATATAATACAAAAATAACATTGAACCAACATCTAACTTCAAGTTGGTCAAAGTAAAAGATAAAAAATAATTGAAGTTCGTGTCAATTACCAATCATTATATAATTTTGGATGAATTTTCAGGTTGACACTATAAATTAAAAAAATGCATACTTGTATGTATATGTATTATTTTTCTGAGACCGCGTTTGTTAGTATTTGCTTCACCAAAAGTTCCATAGGGAGATAATATTTATATCATTAAATCCGCATATTGTATTACTTTTATTAATAAAGGTAAATAAACATGAACAGAATATGATATAATTGTATGTTAATTGCAATTTATACGATCGAGAATTAATTAATACAACCCGGTATAGTTATTTCAGAAAATAATTACCTTCATAAGGCTTTAGTTACTAGA
>DWDX01001918.1:0-16741 GCA_018245675.1 Agara michaeli | reverse complement strand
CAAACAAACAAACAAACAAACAAACAAACAAACAAACAAACAAACAATCAAACAAACTCTTCAGCTTTATAATATTATATTAGTATAGATATGCATAAGGCTGAGTAGTACATTCTGTAGGTGAAATCTGTTAACAGTATTTAAAAATGTTTTCTCTTTGTTACAGGTCTCTATCATGACTACTTCAGACTGATGACTTAACAAAAACACAACATGGCCGTCACGCAGTCAGCTGATCATCCAAGAACCGAAATTAAACAATGTAAATCCGAAAGAATTCCGACTTTACAAGACATCAAGTACATAGAAAACTTGCAATACAAACAATTTCATAGCGTAGAGAAGAAAATTAGTGTTCCGATAGATATGAATTCCTTATATAAAATGAAACAAAAATATATGCTTTACAACCATTTCGGGTACAAAGAAGGCTTGTCGAGAGGAATCGCACTGAAGAGAGAATATAGTTTTTATAATTACTGCTTTTTAAGCGTATGCCTTAGTTTTATCTTAGGGTTTGTGATAGGAGTAGTCATCGTCGGCTCACCTCAATCACAAATAGCCAACCCTACGTTCGTTCCTAGAAAATCAATCAAGATAAATAATACCAGGGACTTCCACTCGCGGACCTTAAACTCTTTGAAATCTTCAAACAAATTCAAGACCCACAACGAATTTGACGTGCAAAAAAAGGAGAGAGACAACAAATTCGCCACCGTCTCTTTCACGGGAGCAATAGATTCTCATAAATACAAGGAATATGTTTACCCAAAATCATTGACATACGATATGAAGGAGATTTTAAAAGACAACAAGAACATGCTCCGCAGACATACAATATCGAGCCTTATGAATAAGACGGGTCACGTTCCCAATGACTTTACGATTTTGTACGACAATGTTTACTGGGGCCCGGAGGTGGAGAACTCCATGCCGCAAGGTTACGGAGTGAATACGGCTGAACTGTGGGAGAAGTATGTTGACCAGAGTGAAGTGATCAAGATGGAAGTCGGCTGCGGAAGGATGCAGAATCGCTTAATAACCTTCAAGGACGGAATACAAGCCTGCGTACGATACAGACAAAATACGGATCAGATTCAGGGTGAGATCTTCAGTTTCTACGTGGCGAGCCTGATGAATCTGACCAATCTGGCACCGTCTGTAGTCAAGGTCGTGGATTTGAAGGACAAGCTCTGGGTGAACGTGGCCAGCGACATCGCCGCGGCGCAGTGGAACACGAATCGGGCCGTGGTATTAACCCAGTACATACCGAGCTTGGAGTCCGCTACGATTCCAGAAATTTTCAAGCCTTCGAATCGGCATTTAAACAAAAACGACATATTGAAAATCTCCTTAAAAGAAAACGATACCGTTGACACGACAAAACAAATTTTAATTGATAAACTGAAAATGAAAAATATCAAAACAATAAATAAGGAAGCCAGGGAGCATTTCGATCATATTGATGTCGAATTGAACAAGAAAACGGTCGATCTATTCGTGGAGCTCGCGCAGTGGTCGGATTTGATCATTTTCGACTATTTGACTGCAAATTTAGATAGGATTGTGAACAATTTGTTTAATTACCAGTGGAACGTCAACATAATGGACGGGCCGGCGCACAACCTGGCGAGGAAGATGGACAGCGGGCTGCTGCTGTTCCTGGACAACGAGTCCGGCCTCTTACACGGATACAGACTTCTAAAAAAGTACAATGCGTATCATAGTTTGATGTTAGACAATCTGTGTGTGTTTAGAAAAAGAACAGTCGAAGCTTTGAAACGTTTGTACGATACGCAGTCGGTGGGGAATAAGCTGAGTGATATATTTCATAGGAAAAACAATGCAGTGATCAGAGACATCCTGCCTCCGCTGCCGGAAAAGAACACGAAGGTTCTACACGAAAGGATAGGCAAAATTCTGAACCAGGTCGACAAGTGCGAACAGACTTTTGCTAATAGAAGTAGATAGATATTTTGTAATTAAATTCCGCTCGTGCCACTTTATTTATTTACTTAAATATACAGCTTGTTTGATACAGACCTCTACGTTGCGAGTAGTCTCGTAGCTCACATGACCTTCCCGCTTCTGAGCTCACGCGCGCACGCAGGCTCCACGTCGTTCCAGTGCTGACAGAATAGAACAAAGTTCCTAAAGATACAGTTGATTAACGAAACCAGCGTTTTGTTTCTTGCTTCGGTGCGAGCGAGACGAGTGATATAAGCATGTGCGATACCAAATAACATTATTTATTGTATAAATACATCGACTTCGTAATGTGCCAGTATATTGTATTATAATAAGGTTAGCGACGCCATATTTAACATGTTACAGTTCTAGAATAATATTATAAACTGTACATATTATAAATAATTTTGACTGGTTACCGCTGCGGTTAAATATTAAATGTTATCCTGCCCACTGTCGGGACAGACTTATACGTATATTTTATCTCTAATGTACTATACATTACACATTTATATTTTTTTTAATCTGCCCCGAAATAAAAAAATCTCGACGTATAGATGTCGTAGCGACGTTGATGTCTTTTTTGTTGTAATATTCGGACGCTCTAATATTGACTACAGAAAATGTCTAGTTTAGTTTTCGTAATCTTCGGTACGGTAAGATCGCGACCCCTATGGTGCGAAAGTCATACCAGTATGCCGCAAAACCTTTCCGGGCTCAGTTCCCGGCAGACGTCTAGTTGTGCACTTAATTGTTAAGTTGGAGGTTATATACTTATTGATATGTTTTATCGTAATCAGGACACGGAAACCAGTGCGTGCTTTTTTGTATACGGATTTTTATGTTAATCCGTGCATATTTGATTGTTTCTGTTGTAAAATTTATGAAAACTACATTGTATCTGTGAAAGTTTCATTACCCAGTTTCACGCTTCGGTACCAGCGAGCTTTAAAATCTGTAAATATATGTACATATATGTAAAGAAACCATGTAATTATAATAAATAAATGAATCCTCTAAAGACGAATGCTTTGTTTATATTTCGGTGGCGGCCATACATAATTAATGTTAAGGAGAAGGTTTCTCTTGGAAATTTAAATAAACAGCCTTCGTAGGCGAGCACCGGAGATGTGTTCTTTTATTTGAGGAGAAAATTAAAGGAGCCCGCAGCGGCCACCGGAGGCCGCTGTCGGTCTGCGCTTCGAATAGGACTATTAATAGAACTATTAGCGTCACTTAGTATTACTTGTTAATAAAACTATCACTAGGCACAATGACCAGCTAAATTATTGATGATTCTTCTACTCTAGAAGAGCTTACCAAACGACGAAACTTACATACCACAGCCCGGTTCTGGCGCAAGCAGCTTGAACTACTGCATGCCTTACTCTCATATTAACAATATACATATCTTTAATAGATTTTAACTACTATTTTAGTCCTATTTGACGTACAGTATATAAGCTGTAACAAACACTTAAGGAGCATTCGGTAACCGCTATATTTGTTCAGTATTTTCAAGATTATAAAGTGGTATTTATAATAGTTCAATAATGCATAATTGTTCAATATAATTCGTAAATGTATAACCGAAATAAATATTAGGAACACCAACAACCATATCATAATATTTTTACAATATGCAACATTCACTCGTTACATAAATATTTGACCTGGACGGGAATCCAAGCCGTGAGCTCGGCCCGGCCCGGGTGGCTAACCACTGGGCCGGTAAGCCCCCGATCGATTTAAAAGGCTCCGTAATATCGGAGAGCCCCGTATCTAGATGTGCCCCTTAACAAAAGTCAATAGCTGTTGTTTATGCGCGGGGTGACGCCGCGCCGCCCACCGCTGCCTCCACACTGCCACGCCGTCTCGCAGACGTTAAAGCTGCGTTCAAACCGACACTTGCAAATAAATACTCGCGGTCATCACAAGCACACTATGGTATAGTAATCCCAAATAATAAATACGAAATAGGATGAAATACACGAAGTCGTCGCCGACGCCCAATTTTTTCTTGTCCACTTATTTGGCATTATGAAAGCCATATACTGCATCGGCATCTCTTTATGACTTAATACAAGGCACGGGCCTCTCCCGCCGGCCGCCGGCACGACGCGATCGATGGAGAATATGTCAAGATATCACACACGACACTGCTCCTACGTAGGAATCGAATCTACAAACCCCCGGTTCAGCATTCGGTTTTGATTACCGCCGAGCCAAGGGTGCGGTCAATAAAAGAATTGATAATGAAAATGTTGACGTCTATTGAAGTATCTCCATGATAACCCTCGACGATCCCCTCGCTGTTGCCTCGAGCGGGCCTTATCTTGCACTGAGGCTTATGAAAACGCTCATTTGATGCAGACGTCCGTTCGATCGATCCTTGGACTGAGGAATTACAATAACGTATAAAATTACGGCCGATCGTATTTCCGGACACATGTAAACTGGCCAACAGAAGTGTGTTGAACGGTTTGACATACATAAATATACTGTTTTCGGAATTGCAACATGGTACACTTTTCTTATATTAAAACTGTGCCGTTAGGAGGCTACCAACCTATCGTGTTGGCCGTGGCCATTTTCGGTATGAAGATAGCAGGAAGCTTGGAGAGCGATAGGCTACTTACTAAATTACTACTGTCTTCTTGCACACTATTTTAATCTGTACGTAGAATTAAAATAGGTACATAAATATGTAGGTAGGTAATACACTCAGCGTGCAGCTACGTCGGCTCCTGTTATGTCGGACCGCGTGCCGGTGTTGATGGATCTAACAATTCATTCAAATTCAGAATCAAATGGTTTTATTCATTACTAGCTTTTGCCTGCGACTTCTTCCGCGTGCAATAGTGACTTTGGGCAGCATTTTAATTTCCTAGGATACTTTTATTGCAAAAGACAGTATTCCGCGCGGGCAATGGCTAGTATAACCTATACTGATCGGTCATAGTGTAGCGTTCAAATGACGAAAGAATTTTTGAAATCGGTCCAGTGATTTTTTGAGCCTATTCGTTACATACATACACACATACAAATCTTTCCTCTTTATAATATTAGTGTAGATAATCCTATCTATAATCTATAATCCTATCTAATAAATCCTTATTTAGTAGCTTTGCCCGCGGCTTCGTCCGCCTGGTAATCAGTGTGTCACAAATTTTTTTTCCTCATAAATAACAACCCCTCGTGAATTCTAGGATAAAAAGTAGCAAACCGATAAATTGAAGTTAAACATATTAAAATCGTCAATGTGGCTCAATCTTAAGAGATAAATTTATACTATCGCGGACTTTTTTTCAATGATAACGTTTTGTAGAACATTGTTTTTATGTAGGTATCTCATAAGGTCAGTCAGCGCACGCCATGTAAGCGTTCAGGAAGCCCATTTTCGGCAAACTTATCGTAAAACAATGAAAAACTAAAAAGAAAATGGGAGAAAAAAGTAGCCTATGTCCATCGCAAGACCCTCAAGTATCTATATATGAAATTTCATCACAATCGGTTCAGCGGTTTGGCCGTGATGACGTCACAGACAGACGGACGGCCGGACGGACAAACGGACAGACAGACAGATAGACAGCGCCTTGGGCATCATATTATTCCTGGCTACCGGCACCGCCAACAGGGGGGACGTCTGCGCCGTCAAACGTAACCGTCTGGTACATTGAGGGCAAGGAACTTAACACTCCTGGGTTATGGGCCACGCCTCGCAGTAGCTTGACCAGGTATGCAATTAGTGTAAATTCGCGACGTACCCTCCATTCGTTGTATCCAACCGTTCCTAGCACGAATAGTGTTGGATACATCAACAGATAAAACGAATAGACACCATATTATACATGCTTTTTCAAGGACTTCATGAATTTGTTATGGACGCGCTCCAGCATGGTAACGTACTTGGCTTCATAGGGAGACTCCTGACCAGCGCGTGATATAGCACCTTGAGCGCATTGATGCCGGTGAAACCTCGCGTTTGTCTCAAAACAAATCCCAGGTTCTTATATGCAGTCCTGCAAATTTATTTACTCATTTATTATATTCATTTATTTCCATAACTTACAACTAACATGACAGGAAACATCCCAATACGTTAGTGTAATTATAATAGCTAGCTAGTATACGTAGGTTTATTTGTTCCGCTTATTATAATTTGAATCTGAATTACATTTGAACACATTATTACATGAATTACAAATGTTCGTAATATGACCACGATAGTTCAAATCGGTTGTGATACATACACCTAAGTCGCGACTTGCGACTTGCGACTTGCACTTGCGACACTCTCTGCAAAGGTGCAGTGTCCACCTTATATTCGTAGTGAAATGTACTTCGCGCCCGTGAAAATGTAATAGCGGTGCACTCAGATGTGTTGAGGTATAGTTATTTTCGCGACGCCATCCTATTACGCTGTCGATGTCTCACCGTAGACAACCACTGCTACCTACGGCCGGGAGCGGCAACTCGAGGTCATCTGCGAATAACAAGCACGTACCACGTTCGACAACTTCCGGTAGATCGTTAACCATTATTAAAAATGACTCGGTGTAATATAACTCAGATTCCTACGCTCGTAGTCTATATTTTGCTGTCGATTCTCCATGTAGCTAACAAAGAAATGTAAGAGATGCGGTGTGCATCCAATTTTTGCGAGCTCACTTAGTAAGACATCGTTATGTACTAAGTCACACGCTCTTTTGGAATCATAGTAAGCTCCAGCTACTTGAACGCCCGCACCTACGGAGGGCACCACCTGCGTCATAAAATTAAGTAAATTAGTGGCAGTATTGCGGCCGGGCCGAAATCCTTGCTGTGCGTCCGATAGCCGCGCGCTCACTTGCGCTTGCACCCGGCATTGGACGGCGGATTCGAACACTTTCGCCGGTGACGACAGTACTGCCACCGGCATATAACCGCCGACATCGGGCCCCGCTTTATCCTTAGGCACCGGAATGAGGCACGAGTGACTTTCCACCGATTCAGGAAATTAGCTAATTTTAGACAAACATTAAATACAACGGTCCCGCAAGTACTTCACTGCAATCTTTAAACGGAGACGCTGGAGTGCCGTCCGGTCCGACATAATATTTCGGCTTTAGGTTTTTAAATGCCCTTTCTACAATGTCAGGACTTAGAGTGTCTAAGTGTGCCCGGGCACCGGTCGATGCGGCCGTGGCCGCCGCCTTCACGTCTAGTTGGGGCTGAGTGCATTCGTCATCTGTTAGACGTTTGCCATCTTTTATAATTGCCTGGTCGCCTTTAACTTCGGGTCTTTAAGAAACCGATGTTGTACGCGGTTTTTGAGAAGCTCGTGCGCAATTTCTATCGCTGTCTTAACGCGCATCCTACACTATTTTTCTAGGAACGCATTCATCCTATATGACGTACGGATCGGTATAGAACCAATTGAAAGTATCTTCTACGCCTGCATCATATACATAACACCCCAACCATTGTAGCATTAGGCCGAGGCAGGAAATGGCCTTAAGAACATACTAGTAGGTAACATTTCTCTCCATATTTCACATCTGCGTCGAGTACAAGTCCTTAGCAATGTTGTTATACAGCATACGAGTGTACTCGTATTTAAGGACGCAGCAATAAACTGCGGCCCGCAGCGGCGCACTTAGCGCGGGCGCTGCCCGATTACGGCTCCAGCGGCAAAAGCGACCTCGGCGTTCACGTCTGGGTTCCCGATATATGTCCTACATCTCGCTGCTATAACTTCACTGATTTGACTGGACAACCGGAGGTCGCGAGTTCGATTCCCACCCGGAACAAACATATTTGTGATGAGCACAATTGTTTATTCTGTGTCTGATTGTTATAAAAATGTCTATATAAGTATTATATCGTATGTACATGTATATGTCTTCTTATCGGCTGTCCGGTTACCATAATAGGCATTCAATTGCCTAATTTGGAATTGGACGAATAGCCGTGTGTGTAATTGTCCCCGGTTATTATAACGCAGACTGCCTAACGAGCCAGTGTGCAATTGTCCCAAGTTATTGTTTGGCATTTTGTAGGTACCTATTTCAATATACTCAGTTAGATATTCTAAAGATACGCACAGTCGAAAGGACTTTTGAGAAGGTTAGCTTCTTTAAGCACGTCTTCAATTCGATCGAAGCATTTCATACGATCATTACGCATAAGATTCCTCAGAATTACATCTTTGTTTCTACCGCAAACGTGTAAAATGTCGACTGAAGTTTGTTCTTAAGCATAACCGGAGCGCTGGCGGTTCTTCAAGAAAGGCGTTAAAAGAGATGTCCTTCACAACCGGCATCGCAACGGCAACTCTTCTGATATTGTACACGTGCACAGGCGACGGCGGCCGCGCGCCGACGGAGGCGCGACTGCCGTTTGTTAGACTTAGGATATTAAAAGAAGTATATCGTCGACGCGGATCCCCGGAGAGCCCGTCGCCGCGGCCGCTACGACACTACTTAACCGCGGGCCCGTTTGACGAAAAAATAAACCTCCCTTTATGAATCATGGCGCTTATCGCGGCTTTAAACCTTTCGATAAATGGAGTAAGCGACACAGAGTAGCGAATGAAGCAGAGGATTCCGGGGCCGGGTGAGCCTAACTAATATAACACGACCGGTCTCGCGGTAGAGCGGCTAGAGACCCTGACTGCGAAACCGGAGGTCGCGAGTTCGATTTCCACCCGGGACAAACATTTGTGTGATGAGAACATTCGTTTGTTCTGTGTCTGAGCGTAATAAAAATATTTATAAAAGTATTATTTATAAAAGTAACACAATCATTTAGTTGGCTAATTATTATTTGCAATCAATGTCTTATAATCCCAATTCGGCCATCGTTTAATACGTAATGACGCGTGTGGCCGCTCCGTGGCCGCGCACTACATTTGCCGGGAGGTCCTGTACTTGACGCGCGAGATACCTTAGTTAAGTGCGACCGCGTCATGACATGTCACATGACGTGCCGGCCGCGCCAATGGCGAGCTTTAGCCAGAAGATGTCAAACATAAATAACGCGACGTTACGCTCTACGACAAGGCAGGTCGCATAAAGTGTGCTTCTTTTTTATTTGCATTTATTTAGGGACAGATTTATTATATGGGTACAAAAGTGTAAAGCCGTTCCGGACCCGAGGACTAAGTTATAACATTACAGGGGCATCGTTAAAACGATGTGTCCACGGTGTTGTATGCAGGGTAGCGGAGTAAGCAGGCTGCCGCCGTGCAGAGCCTTCAAACCGTAAGATCTAAGAACTTTTCAGAAAATTTCGAATGCTGTCAGATCAATCGGGGAACTTAACTTACATCTCCATGTTACTTAAACTTTATGTGAATAATAATGTATTATCCTTTTCCAGCTAAATATTTGGATTAATTTAATGGTAGATCTCGTATCTTGCAATACCTATAACAAGAGTTTTAAAGATTGTAGTCCAAATTATATTGGAACTCGAAATGTTGGTAAAAAAGACAGATGATGATTCTTAACACAAGGATAACGGTAAATTCCACTTTTTTGTATCCCTATAATTTGTTCTAAAATCTAAAATGGAAACATTTATCTGCATATAAATCTACAAAACATTCACGACACAATGACACCGGCGCGTCTTCAAACTTAACTTATAATTTAATATCTACCTTTAACGCGAGGAGAGAAATAAATACTCGTAAAGTTATGTTTAAAGCATAAATATTAAAATCACAAACCACAATAACTTCAGAAATAAGATATCACCGAGCGAAATCAAAATATTAACACATTAAAATTTAAAACAGAATTCAATATGGCGTAAAGCAAGATGGCGGATATGAATTGAACTGTCAGAACGGTGCTTTCGCGCGTAAACCACGCGACGTGGCGGCTGACACATCACCGGAAAGGAGCTACGAATACATTTGTAATGAATGTGACATTTATATTTTTATTTAAACACGTATTTTAAATGGTATTTATAACATTTTAAGTGGTATGGGATATTGTGCATTGCGGCGATACTTGAGTTAACAGAAGTAATGGACTTTCTTATTGTTCATTACTAACAGCATCCATGGAGGGGCTGGAAATTATTTACGTCTAGATACTGCATAGTCCTTCTCTCTCTCGGTGGCCAGTTTAAAGTCCCTTCCGCAGGCCGACAACGGCTAGACCCAGCATGCCCTAAGACGAAATCTTATGAACGACAATTATGTGTAAAAACCCTATTAATTGCTCAAGTTTACGTATCGTGAAAGAATTCTACCTGGGTGAAACGTGTCCTGGGCGGGCATCGAACCCACGACCTCCGGTTTACCCGACAGGGTTTCTTACCGTTGAACCAATAGGGCCGTTATCAAAAACGTAAGTAGTATTGAAGTCCTAAGCCGTCGCCTCCACCAAGCCGGAACACGTCCGCGCCGCGCAGAGCCGCGTCAATCTAACGGCGGAATTATTCAAATATGCCTAATTTATCGTCCAAATCAATGAATCTGCCAATTTCTGTCTGTATATTTTAGCCGCGTTGTAGAATGAGCCACAATAAATTCGTTTCCATTATATTAGTATCAGTTCTAATACCGTGGATGGGTTTATGCAACGATGGTGTTGCTATAACGATGATTTTATAAATATTCATAAATAAACAATGCTCAGTGGTTTGGATTGCGGTATAAAATGATGTCTCTTCCTTTGAAGTAAGTATAACAGTGAGAGAAACCGGTTCTCTAATGTGTGTAAAGTCTGCCGGACCGCTCACGGCCAGCGCGGTGCATTGTGACCGCAAGCCTCTTCATTATGAGGGAAACCTTGGACCTCGCCATGATACCGGTTCTATTTATGACGATAATGAAATGGAAAATGAAACCGAAACCTTGCTTTGTCTCATTTCGCGTAACCACATCCGCTCGACATTCGAGTGGAAAATTATTAGCGTTCGTAAAAACCGAACACCGAATTAGATTTAACGATAGCGAAGATTTTATTTTAAGCAAATAAATACGTAATCGTTTTTCTATTTGTAGTGCAATGCCGGCGTAGGTTACGATATCTGCCTGTCAGTGTTGAGGTCTGGGGTGCGAATCGTGGCGTGCACTTCTAACTTTTAACAGCGAACACAATACGGCGGACACTCCAATTGACGTCTACGGGGTCGAAGCGAAGCCTTCGCGGGCCGTCCCGGTAATGAAAGAACCGAGGAGGCGGCGAAGAGCAAGTACAGCATCGGCTAACGCCTAAATCACTAGAACGCTGGCAAGAATTAAGAGAATTCGGAAGCCGAAAGAGGCAAAATTACAATATTGTTCTTTAAAAAAGTCCAATGTTCGTGTAAGATATTGAAAGACCCCTTCGCGAGTATGATGATTCAAATGGAGCCAAGTAGCAATAACTACCAACAATATTGGAAAACGAGGCCGGACGAGAAGCGTTCTTGACATTCGCAGGAGACGCGTTGAAAACCACCAACAGGGGTAATGCAGGCAGCGTATATCAAGAAAACAACAATTATTCATTTATTATACAGATAGGCTCGAAAAACTTATCTTGCCCAATAAACCACAACAGAACGGGATTTAAAAAAAGGAAGCACGTGTGCAGGGTGGTAGACTATGACCTTGAATCGTCTTACTCTGAGCGAAGATCGCTGTATCCCCAACAATGCACTGATGATAGATACCTATATGTCATTAAGAATTATCTTACATTTTTACTACCTAATGAATAGATATGACTGGAACCCACGACCTTTGGTACGCGAGTCGCATTACACCGCAAAGCTCAAGGCTACAATCGCGTCATAAAATATTTGAGTGTTTAAAATATTGTGCACAATAGAAAATCTTATTAATAGTATAATTTATTAATAATCTTGACATTTATAACTTACATACCTCGTAAATAACTCATAATAGAGCCTTCTTCATCGTTACCATTATAGAAAATTGTACCGCAGTTTGTGTGTTCATGAAAACAAAACAAATCACGACTAAATTATGATCGCAACTAATGAACCACAAAGTGGAACATTAGACCGATTTCGATGAAGTTTTTATAATTGTATACATGCAGCCAACTAGATGTGACTGGTTTCTTCCAAGAAGGCGCGCGATCGGCTCTCCCGCGAGGCCTCTCCGGTCACAGCTCGCCGTGTAATTGCATGTTATTATTCTTAAATATGAAAGAAGTCGGGTGCAAAGTCTAGTTTCAATAAATTATCATAATTAAATATAAATTTTATTGGAACTAGCCAAGCCATAAAACTAATTTTTTCACGTAATCTACGACAGCACATAAATAACCGCCGATGTGTTTGAGTGCGAAAGTGCCACGACACGGCGCGCGGCGGCCGGCCGCTCGCCGAACTCACTCCGCAACCTTTTAATTCTTATCTAGCGAGTATTTTTTGCATGCATTAATAATATGTAATTATTAATATTTATATAATCATGTTCATTATTACTCATTATAATAATTATAATAGGGGATCACAGGCGTGATGTTACGTACGTATAATAATTATAATTACTATTGTCTGTAGTACCTAATTGTCGTCGTAAGTGGTAGAGGGGTGCATGTCTATTTCTAAATGTGATATTTGTCACATGCGACATGACACCCACCGTCCAGTACATAGAGGACCGAACGGGGCGCTCGATGTCGGCTACGATATTTTTAATTTCTACTAAAATACGTTAAAGTGAACCTAAACTAAAACAATTTTAATATCAAGGTTTTTTCTTATCATACGCTTCGATATACTGTCCTTAAAAACGCTCGATGAATTAGTTCTATCGTTAGAGTATTCGGTTCACTTATATCTTTTGTTCTCCGGTAGAGTCCGAACTCAGATAAAACTGACAATCTCATTTCGTAACATTTTTTTTTATAAACTAAACCTAGCAAACAGGCAGACGGGCCACCCGATGGTAAGTGGTCACCGTCGCCTATGGACACGTGCAACACCAGAGGGGTCGTCCGTGCGTTGCCGGTTTTGAAGGAGAGCTCTGTTCGCGCCTTTCGTAAAGAGCCCCGTAACACACCGTTAAAACGAAACGAAAATACAATACGCTGACCAAATATTTATTTATTTATTACAAATACGAGTACAATATTTTTCTTAAGTAATCGGAACGGAAACGAGACAGTATAGAAATGCTAATGTCGCGGGGACATTAGCTCGCATTACGTCGGACAAATTGATTTTGAGAAAAATAATCGACCAAATAGATTCACGTTTATTGAACGGCGACGCGCTAATCGATGTTCTGTCGATAAATTATAAAGAAACTAGCTTTGCCCGCGGCTCCGTCCGCGTGGAAATCAGCGTGACACAAAGATTTTCCCGCGTAAATAACGACCCCGCGGGAATTATAGGATTAAAAGTAGTCTATATGTTGCTCCACAGTTAATTATTTACAAATCGATTTAATTGAAAGAAAGAAAAACCGATTATTGAGTATTAGATTTGTTCCGCTCCAAGTGAATCCCTCCCTACTCATGCGAGCATCCCGCAGCCGCTTCCCCGAGTGCTTGCCATTCTATACGTGATTTTTCGTTGCGGGTAATTTTGAATCTATGATATCTCCTAAAATATTTATTATAATGATGTACTGTAAAGTTCAATTTCAATCTAGATGAAATGCCAAAGGTGACTATTATATTTATTTTGATAAGGATTATTAACAAATTGGAGAAATATACCATCGCGGACTTTTTTATAGGTTTTTTTGTGGACAATATTTTTGTACAACATTGTTTTTACGTATCTCGTAAGGTTAAGTCAGTGCAGGCCATGTAAGCGTCCAGGAAGCTCATGTTCGGCAATCTTTTCGTAAACCAATGAAAAATTAAAAAGAAAATGGGAGAAAAATGTAGCCTATATTCATTCCAAAACCTTCAAGTATTTCTGTATCCAATTTAATCACAATCGGTTTAGTGGTTTAGCCTTAATAACGTCACAGTGAAGCTTGTTTGGTTCCACGTTGCGCCAGTTTTAATTAAAGCGACGTTCGCGGAATTGCTACAGTTCGACGCGACACTTGTCACATTCCCTCGGCTGAATGACGCGTTACAGCAAACTGAAACTCGAATTGTTTGTTAAACTCTTAATAAATGTCAAACATTGTTACAGTAATAGCGCAGTGTGCGTAAATAAATAGTTATCGTCCTTCCCTCAGTCAGCGCTCGGCCGCCGGCGAGCCGATGCCGCGTCCGTGGGTGGTAGTGGGCAATCCGGACGATATGCCGGGGAGTCCCACATGCCCGGGGATGCGAGCAAACAACTAGCGGAAATTTCTTCTGCGGCGTGCTATTCCCGTCTCCGGTGTGCGTTGATAATAATTTGCTACAACGGTCAATCCCTATGTACACTGAAGGAACAGTAAGAGCCGCATAAAGCTAACAATAACATGAGAACTACTTCCCACGCGAGCATCTGATCACAATCCCGACAGAGTCCGCGGCGTGGTACCCAGACAGCTGATATTGTACATTCAAACAAGAGTAATGTTTGCAGAAATACCTCCAATACATACCTAAGACTCTATCATGTATACAACAGTATTATTACATAAAGTGACGTATGTCCGGCAGCCCCCGCCCCCTCCGCCCCGCGTCCCCCGCAGCGGGCAGCGGCCGGCAGCGCGCACTACCTCTTGATAGTTTGCTGTTTATTTTTTATAGATACTAACTCTGTTCTGTGCGCACCGTAGTATGTGCGTCAAGTTAAACCTCTTATTCAAAGTATGTTTCGTGTACAGTTATCTCTCGGTATTTTCACCATATCCTACCGTGTGTGTGAAGTTATGTATATGGGTTTCTGAGAGTCAAATGACAAGGCTGCCTATTATAGTCTTAATATTTGAATTGTGAGGACCGACACTGAAAATAACTAAAGAATTTTATTTTTACAACTCGCAGTACGACAAGACTCCGAAAGTTAAAACCTTCAGAGAGTCATATTTCTATGATGAGACGTACCGGTGAGCACGTGAGCGTCCGCATCGTCAACGTGTAAGTACCGATCTCAGGTTGCTGCAGGTACTCATTCCAAATTCCTCTACATTTCAGACCGTTCACCGGATACGCTCAATGCAAATACGTATTGCCGTTAAGCAGCAGAAAAAGTAACAGGGACGTTTTACAAACGAACCGCGCACGGACCGCTCCACCGACCTCAAGCCGAAACTCGCCCCTTGAGTACGAGACTTAGTTTCTGTTTATTTTCGATGTTTCGTTTTATTTTTTCACGATCCCGCGTCGCACGAGGCGCAGAGCGCTCGGTATTGGGTGTTGTTATAACTTTATTAACGTGTAAACCGTGTGAAAATACAGCCTTCGATCGAGATTTTGTGTTACTAAGTATTAAATAAGGATAAACCGCACGAGCATGTCGGCCACCTTGCGGGTACTATGTGTAGCTTTTATGGATACGCCCCGTACTTCGATACCGACCGACGACTTGGGACTTCCGCGTGTTAAATATTAAGACTGTATTCGCAATATTCATTTATTAATGGAATGAACTTGAATGTAGCGTTACAAAATTATATTTACTTAGTCATTACTTTACATGAGGTCACATGTAACAGCACCGCCCGCTTGGACTTAATCAGTAGTAAAAAAATAAAAAAGTAAAATAAAACTAATAAACCTCATAAAAATATCTGACGTACGGTTTGCTAATAGGCAATGTCGATGTGTGACATTAAATACAAAACCACATCGCATATAAAGAATGAAACAACTTGCTTTGGAATTTGAATGCTGACGTCAAGATTCAATAAACTTTAAGGCTTTATTAAGGTGACCGGGTTCAGACAGCGTGAGTAGTTTCGAGGTGAGCAAGTACCAAGAGGCCGCGGGCGCGCTACAGGCCAGAACAAACATCAATTACTTAGGATGATTAATTAGCCGGCGTTAGAGAAATAGCAGAAATCACTTAGTCCCGGGCGCTGGACACGGTTATTAATATTTTTATTGGGCACGCTCTTGAGGCCCGACGCGGCAGAAATGTGAAATGTTTTATATTCCCAGAGAAATAGAGGGCACGGAGACAAAGGAGAGGAGGAAGAAGGAGAGGAGGGAAAGGGTCTGTCGTCGTCAGCTGGGCATTGCAGGTCAGCACGGTCTGCGTCCAGCACTCGATGTCTTAAAGTTTTCTAAAATCGTAAACCGTGACTCTTCGAGGCGCGCGTGAATAGAGAGAAAGAAAGCGTTTGTTCACAAAAACGATAAACAAGCGGCGTAACAAACAAAGTAGTGGTTCAGTGTGCCGCGCGGGGCTCGGCCACGGCCTGGGACGCACCTCTGTCTTTATGTAATTACTAGCTGTGCCCGCGACTTCGTACGCGTTCAATGGTGACTTTGAGTACAATTTAAATTTTTTAGAATACCTTTATTACGCACATCTGGAACCCAGTTCTTTGAACGTGTCAAAGAACTTCATACGTAGTAACTCCAATCTTTAATTTCAGTTCAATCAGTCGAAAATCTAAGAAGATTTATACAAACTTTCATCCCCTATTTTAACCCCTTAGGGGTGTAATTTTTTCAAAATCCTTCTTAGGGGATGCCTACGTCGTAGTAGCTTTATGCATGCAAAGTCTCAGCCCGATCGGTTTAAAGTTGACTAAGTTTCATACAAACTTTCATCCCCTATTTTATCCTCTTGGGGGTAGAATTAATCAAAATTCTTTCTAAGCGGATGCCTACGTCATAATATCCACCTGCATGCCAAACTTCAGCCCGATCCGTCCAGTGGTTTGGGCTGTGCGTTGATAGATCACTATGTC
>DWDX01001917.1:0-16743 GCA_018245675.1 Agara michaeli | reverse complement strand
GTGGGGCGTGTGGAGTCTGCCAAATATTATTAGACTTGCTGGCAGACTATAATCAACAGCCAAAAGACAAAAAAGGTTTACAATGATAATGAAAACTACTGGCCGAAAAAGCCCTTCTCTATTTGAATTTCAATGGCAGATTAAACATTTAATTCGGTAGTAAAAGAAACAGATTAAAAATTACGATATTGATACGGGTAGGTGGAATAAATAAAAAAGCATTGACGTCACTAATAACGTGTCTGTATTATTAACATGTATAATAATAAAGAAAATAATGAGATGTATAGATATTTTATAAAAGCTACACATCAATTTTTACAGATCACTTTTACACGCGGTAGGCGAGTGCCTACAATGTGGCCATCACATAATTTGTTTTTCATCGAATGTTTAAACGAGTTTGGCACGAGAGAAAAACTATTAATACACTGACTAGGTCAATATAAGTGTTTCTTAAGCCTACTGTGGAAATTATAATAGGAATTGCTAGGTTACATTTTAAGTCTATCAATTTAATTTATCGCATTTTTTGATATGAAATATCAAAATCCACTTAAAGCTCTGTTGAAAGCGACACGTAAAAATCACGGCAAGCGGTTTACGCTTTGAGCATCAACGAATCATTTTTAAATAAATTCCTAAACACGTTCATTGATTCCTTTATCTAGTCATATATTACTAATGATAAGTGAACGTCATTATTTGGTGATGTAAAAATAATATTATTTTTCAATGCACACTGCAGTAAAGTACATATCACAGGCACACATCTGTTCTCGTTACCATATATAACTGTTAAACTATATGCAAAGCGTGCGCGACAAGAATTGCGATTCATTTATATACAAAACTATAGGTGAGTTAAAGAAACATACAATATAGAGTAATTACTAATATATTATTCCTTTCCGCACCGGATCGCATCGGTTTGAACAGAGCTTAAGCTGATAAGATTGACAATCCTACCTGCAATCCATGTTCTACACTACGTTACACTTTAAATATCTAACACATAATTAATACATATACATAAATATGTAATATGATACATCAATTCTATTACGAACATGAATCGCAACAACTAACGCCATCTATTGAGAAATTGTATGCAACGTACATATGCGATGTCATAATCAGTCGGCGTGGATACAATTGAATCTTGCAGCTTTGCCGTTCTTACGACGCAATAACTGAATATAGAGACGAGATATGCCAAAATACACGGTACAGGTAAAACTGGAACTCTATAATACGAGAATCAAAAGGAAGTACTTTCCTGGAAACTGTCCCTGAAATACACAGGCCTTTAACCAAAAATACAAGTGAAATGTCGCGCGAAATACATTATTTTTCGTGATTTACACCAATTACGCATATGTAACGAAGCTTGTATTGTTACATTTCCCGCGGTTTTTGTATGGTAATATATTAATTAACTATTGTCGTTATGAAACATGAATAAGTACTTAGTCATTATTTTGCATAACAGAGCCTTGGGATGTATTTTTTTACATTTTCATAATATGCCTTTATCATACAATAGTACAGCCAATTAAATAATTTAAGGAACATATTATATTTTGGACTAGTGAAACAATCGAAAAAAATATTTTTTGACAATAAATAAATTACTAAAACATCTTAGCTACATACCGCTTACTTTCAATAACACAATTTTTATGTTGACCAAGTTAAGAAAGATGCAATTGGAAAAATATTAAGTATGTAATTTGACACAATTAAAACTTAGACTAGGTAATGTAAAAAGTAAGCATTCGGAATGATGCGAAGGAAACCTGTGACATCTCATATAATTATAATAGAAATTGTTTAAAATAAAAGAATACACATCTTAATAACTTTTAAAAGAAGAAATTAATTGTAATAATTAAAGCTATTAATGCTTAACCTTTTTGTAGTTACATAAGTATTGAGGGCACTTATAATTATTTAATATACATTTAAATTTAAACAGAATTATTACTATGCCACCATGTGACAAACAAAATACTCTTACACATTGGAAATATTAAGAAACAAAACACTACTTAACTATCCAAAAGATTAAATTAATTATAGAGTAAACTTATCTTATACAAAGCTAAGTACACAAACAAATTGTCTATTAAATTACCTAGAATAGAAAAGTTGGCCGCAACTACCCATCCATTTCTTTTCTTCATAATATGTATATACTTTCACAGCACTAATCTTATTTTGTATATAAACCTAAGAATGCTTTTATAATGTTATGATGTAAAGGCAATTTATACCACAAGTATTTCTATGAAACTATTCACAATACATCCGAATCTCAATAATGCAATGTAAAAGTAAATTAAGTACAATAAGTTTACATTGTAAAATTAAGTGTAACATAGTTTCGTGCAAATACTTCAATAGTACAAACAGAGCACAATTACTATGCTAGAAAGCCTTATTAGACATAATGTAATTAATGATATCGAGACTCGTCTTCATTTACCATATTCTTTTAACATACTTCTCGGTCATTACCTATTGATATTTTCTTTTGAAATACAAGCACTTTCTAACTATAACAAAATTACACATTTCTATAATTAGAACTAGATTCCTTGTTTACATAAATTAAGTCTGCCGTATACATAAGGCTGTTTAACACCAAAAGTACAATGAATATTGTGTCATTTTAAATATTATCGCATAAAAGATTGTAACAGTGATATTTTCCTTTATTGCTTATGTTATGTGGGAAAGTGTTACATCGTACAAGGAAAAAGGTCAAAATACATTGTACCAATTAAAGAAATTGTGGTGTTCCTAAAACATTTTTTTTTGTTACAATCCGTGCAAAGATTACATACATACATACCATCACGCCAGGTCCCTAACGGGGTAGGCCGAAAGCACCGAGTGCCAAATACCTCTGTCCGTGAAAACCTGACGCGCTTCGTCTGCATCAGTGGAAAGATTGGTTTTTGAAACAAAAATATACTCAATGACAAAAAGATACAACATGCCTATATATAAACAGAATAAATGAAACTGTGAAAAAACAATAAAAACATACTCAATTTCAAGGAATCATCTACAACCATCATCAAGAATCAAATCCGTCATCACTGTAAAGATACAATCATATGAGAGAGTATTAATTATTATTTGTATAATAGTTTTACATACAAAAGAATATCATATTATAGCATATTCACTGACAATATCATTAATACTACAAATTAAAATCAATTCGATAATTTTATATAAAATAAGTACTGAGTATGTTTCGCTGCTCAATATTAACAAAAACAAAATGAGCAGTTTTGATAAATCGATGGTTCACATTCACTTCATGCTATTTACACAGCTTACAACAGAGGTAATGACGGGCGAGAAGTAGTTAAAAGGCTGACATCAGTCATTGAAGTTATACTTGGTGTAGTTGTCGGCGTGGTTGTGTGAGCCCTTGTGTTTTAAGTATCTGCCCTCGACCGTGGTCTGTACGCAGCTGTTGCAGCCCATTCGCTTCCTGTCCCTGCACGTCCAGTTTATAGTGTTCTGGTACCTGTTGTTGATCCAATATTTATTGTCTTTGAATATAAGCACCATGCTGCCGGAGCGATGTGACGGCAAGTAGTATATACCTGAAATGAAACCTCACCTTAATACCTTACACTGCATGTTCATACCAAATAGCCTAAACTGAATTTCCATATGAAAATTTGTAGTACATACTGTATTATTACTGTATTTATTGATTTGTGCTTGTTGTGTTAGCCGCAGCAAGTGAAGAGTTACTTTATGAATATCCAGGATATCAGAACACAAGGAAAGACATGGATTTTTGTCATCAGAATACTGTATTCTAAAAACTGTCACAAAATGACCGTCTAATATCTTACAAGTGCTCCAAGGACACGTGAAAAAAATCACTAAGTACTTTTTATTATTACTTAATTAATATTATTTACATCACATGATTTCAGAAAAATAAAAATTGTATAATAATAACATTTAAACACTATTAACACTTATGCTTATTTCATATTTTACAATTGATTTCTACAATAGTCATTTGAGTGATAGACGATTGACAAAATCCTTTTCTCTTATATATCTGCCGTCGTGACACTGGCGGAGTCGTGGCGGGTCGTGGATGTGACAACCTCGGAATATTGATATGTAGTCCCTGCCATCGGGACCTTTGTAGGTGATGACGTCGGCTCTGCAGCCGTGGACATCTCTCGCTGAGCAGTACCACTGTTTCTTCCCATGGGCCTGATGGTTCTTCATGTAAAATGTGAAACCGTTTAAGAGAAGGAGTCCAGCGCCCGTTCTCCCTGGTATGAACTGCGCTGGAACTGTAGGCATAACCAGATTACCTTAGGTGATACACAGGGAAATGAAACACAGTCAGGTAGAAATTGTTTATTTAATATTAAGAAAAGATCCTGTTTCTGTAACCATCATAGGTCTATGATAGTTTTATATGTTTAGAAAAGTAGTAGTCAGGACGGACGTAGGAAGATGGAGGGGTAAATAACAACACCACCACTTAAAATTCCTTTATTTCCTCCTTAATTCGGGATTGGGCTAGGGGTGATTTATTTATTTTTATTAAAAACACATACAAATACAATAATTCAGATAACTTAATATTTAACAAAAAAAAAAACAAACATTTAATTTATATTTTACCACAAATTTAAAAATTCAAAATAAAAAACAAATTGTAATGGCACCATGGTTTCTATAAGAAACATTCAGAGTCAGTGGTATTATTAAAAAGAATCTCCAAAAGAGACAAACAATCACAGCATCACTTAGAACAAGATACATTGACGCTGTCGTGTAATAAAGCATACTATAAATATCAGTACAACTTTTGCCTGCAACATATCAACCAATGTACGGTATACACTGCACATTTATCTACTTGTGTACAAGATTAAAGTTAAAATATAACTTTTAGTACTCTTGAAGAAAATTGACTTAATATTAAGTAATGTTAATCCATGATATGAACGTTAGCTCGTACTTGTTTAAACATGAATTAAATTATTCACAGTCTGTTGCATTTCTGCACAATACCAACATCACAACCGGGCAAAGTACCTCTCCCAAGAATTTGGCAATGCAACATAACATTACATTACATGCATAAATTTTGATCATAACCGACCCTTGTACTAACAAATGTGTTCAGTAATCGAAGCTGAGACACAAATTTTCGACATAAAATATTGGATACTTCATCTAGAACTCGTAACTTGCATCATATAGGTATCAAACCTATAATCTGTGAGCATCCCCTGCAAAGATGCAGGATATCTTGACTCGATCTTACATGCAACATTTATTGTTATACAATCATGCTACGTCCCTGACAGCGGCAGCAGAGAGTATCAAGTCCCAAATAACTGTTATCCTTACATAGCTGACATGCTTTTTTCACTTTCATCAATCATCATATTTGTATAATACCCTGAATCTCATTGATCAGCAATTTAGCACTGCAAAGTAGACATTAAAAAAGAAGACAGCAGGATTTGAACCTGCTCTATTGCTGTCACATGTGACACATTAGATTGTCAAAAATCAACATCAGGAATCGAACCTGGTAAGTTTGATCCAAATAAAATCGCAAAGTTTTAATGAACCGTGCCAAACTGATATGAGACTGTCAACTTCTATCATGACAAATGTCAAGTGATAAAATTTTGAACAGAATTACTTAAATGGGAATCGAACCCATTACAATACAAAAGTATAAACAGCACAACACATCCGTAAAGTAGGGTTCGAACCCACAATGAGTACTATGTAAATTTACATACAACATTTTTGATAATAAAACATATTATCATTGTTTGGGAAGGCAGAACCACTCAACCTTTGGGTAATAAATAAGTCCAAATCCAAGAATCAAACTTGGAAGATATGCAGTGTCTAATTCAATGTAATGAAACTGGGAATCGAACCCGAAATATAGTTAGAACATTGTGAATACTTAAGCAATTGATCGCATTATACATCGTCTTTTCAAATTACAACACTTACATACAAAGTACCAGACACTATACCAATATTCGAACTTGGCTTCTAAAACCTTATTATTGTGAAAGGTTTTTTTTTCCGCATTTGGGGATGAACCCAAATACCTATAACACTTTTATAATTGTGTTAATGCAAAAGAAAAATATTTACTTTGCTTGGGGATCGAACCCAAATAACACCATAATGGGAAGAATGATTCGGGATTACTCAATGCAAACACATAAATCTGTAGGAATTTGCACACGGGATTCGAACCCGCTGCAATGTACACATAAACATGAAATAACCAAACTCATTTCTAATTTTCCAGGATTCAAACTCGGTTACAGATGCAGGACTGTTTCTTACGATGCGTTTTTGTCATTGTTTCGACACTTGGTCAATTAAATACATACTTGACAGAGAACCTGACCAATGTAAGTTTACAGTATCGGTTTTTGATTGGAATAATATTTCAGAATGAATCACATGCAACAACAACAAACATACATACTTAAGTTTCCACATTTATGGGAATAATTTTATGCATAGACACAGAACAAGTATTTGTAGGTCATTCAATACAATAATTTGCGGAACCAAGTAGTACTGGGCTATGATGGGACTCGAACCAATAACATTCAGCTCAGTGTCAGAGACACTAACTGGACCGGCATACCAGTCAAACTTGGCAGCCGAAGCTCAACAAACAGTTTTCCGTCTCTGTTTTCAAGGCCGTAACATTGCCGAAGTTACTAGCATTGCCGTACCATCCATAAATCGAAATACATTTTCATAGCTTCATTCTGTATTCCCCTTCTATATAAACCCAAAGCATTGTTTACATATTGGAACATCATAACTTAACTATAGCAGTAACGTTTCATATTCCTATACATGTCTTATCTCAAAACATGAACAAATGTCCATGCGAGATGCTGACAAACTACAAACATAACTATTGGCACCACACATATAGCAATACTGCTAAGTCACTAGCATAAGTCTGCTCCTGTCAGCTGATACAGTAATAATGTACGCCTTTATACATTGGAAGAAACTTGCCCAGTTGTGATTATAATGACTTGCTGATTCAGTATAGGTACACTTAAATTTCATGTTTTCAACTGTTTGTTTATAAACCAATGAAAATTACTGATGACCCAATATGCATGGCAATTGGTACCAAACAAAAGTTGTAACTTGATTGTGAGTTACTTTATAAATGTAAGTATATTTGACATAAAACGAGTTAAATTTATCACAAGACAACTAATTACAACTGTAAATGTCTGTCTTTAAGTAAATGGGATTCTGATCCTTAAGCAAATATTTATCGCACATTAAATACTTCAAATCTAATTCATATAGTAAAAATAGACTTTTGGAGATCCTTTTACTAGAAACTTACTCGCTATTACTCACCGGTCCGCCGTCAGGAATCAGGGACAACATCCCAAAACAGGATAAAAGCGGGAACAAAAACTAACCTCACCTTAGCACTTCACTGCACTATTTTATCACTTATATAAGACATTTAATACAACTATACCCTTTACTACACATTAACTCTCAAAATACAATAAATAACAGTGTTTTATACGTGAACAAATAGTATAAAACAACATAAAAACACTTTTGACGTTTCGAAGCTTGAAGAATTGAACAACAAAAACACCGGATTATATCTATTATCGCGCAATGTAACCGGTCTCGGAGAGATATCAGAACCAGAAAACCGCGGAAAACTCCATCTCAATGCATTATTTGAAGAAATTCAACAAATAACACTCCAAAACAACAGTTATTTGGCATCGAGAGAGTTATTTTGACATTTCTGAACTCTATAATGACCGTGACGGGCCAAAGGCAAGCCATTTTTTATGCCACTAGGAATGATCATAATGATCTCGTCATGAAATGGACAAGTTTTAAAATACTGTAATGAGAAAATATTAAAAATCAATGTATCTTAAACAACATATTGCTTACCTTAGGTAATAAAATTCAATCAACTTTTAAGTTTAATAACTAAGGACCCTAGTTGTTAGTAATAGTGAAAGTAAAAATCATTAGGTTCAGAAAAATATATTTTTTCTTGTCACGATATGTATCTACATGCTATTTTTGATTTATTAACATTAAGTAAGTATTTTTAACTCGTAACTATACTATGGTTTCTGTACAAATTTAACAGTTAGTGCAATCAATCTACGTATTGTATGTTTTTCTGGGATATAATAAAATGTAAATAGCTACATAAATAATTAAAACAGCAGTTGTGCAAATCACATTGTATAAGTAATTACGTTTTGTAAATACTATGATTTTATATTGCGAATAATGTTTTTGTTAAGTATAACAGAAAGGTTTTGAGAATATTTAAATACTGTTTAAGATACTTGTACATATCAAATAATAAATCCAAATATCTTCCCCATAGAACACAAAACCCGGGGCATTATTTTGTGAAGAAAAATAATACTTCTAATTGATTTGATAAGTTTGAATTAAACAGCTGCAAGAGATTTGACATTTATTAAATATGCCATGTACATGTACCATGTGTGTAACCTATTAGCGACATCTATATCAATTTATGAATATCAATTTTGATGAATATAATAAAGTATACATGCCCTCTAGCGACAATTATGTGCACTTCACTTGTCTTAATATTTTCCGGTTACATAGTACGAATTAGAACTACTAGATGGCTTTTCATTAATTTAATATTTTTTAACTATACAAGTCCGTAGTTTTACAATAACCTTCGTTTATAGGTGGGGTGGAGCAGCATTGCGCAAAGGAAACCGTGCATAATAAAATTGAATTTGAAACTGTGTATCTTTGGGTGAAACTTTATTTTATATTTGGGGTGGGTGAATTAGGTACGGGGATGAATTCTAGGGGCGCTCCTAGTCACTACATAGTATAAAACAAAGTCGCTTTCTCTGTCCCTATGTCCCTATGTCACTATGTATGCTTAAATCTTTAAAACTACGCAACGGATTTTGATGCGGTTTTTTTTTAATAGATAGAGTGATTGAAGAGGAAGGTCTATATGTATAATAACATTTGTATAATAACATATGCGCGGGACGAAGTCGCGGGCAAAAGCTAGTAATATATATATTTCTTGTGTGCGTGTGTATGTCACTGAACTCCTCCTAAACGACTGGACCGATATTGATGAAATTTTTTGTGTGTGTTCAAGGGGATTTGAGAATGGTTTAGATTCACAATTAGGCCCACTGGAAAATGTTTTTTTAATTAATTTTTAATATGTAAGTAGTTGTTGATTTTAGAATGTTTCACATTGGATCCGACAGATTATTCTAGAACATTTAAATGCTGCCCAAAGTTCTCATTATTCCACGCATACGAAGTCGCGGGTACAGCTATGTAGTAATCGTAACATCACGCCTGTAATCCCCTAAGGGGTAGGCAGAGAAGTGACAGGCTATGTAGTATCCTAGTAAATATCGCAGTAAGTATTACCAACAAAGATCTCGTTATGTAACCAAACGAAAATTGCACCAATTTTATCTAGAAGATTAACTAAAACATCCTTTTACATTTATTTATTTATTTATTTATATATTATGTGGGGGTGTACTACATCGTGGTGTATTAGAATAATAGTCACAAAACCAAGCGTTTTAAAAATTGGATGAAAGCGCTTGGAAACTAAACATTGTCCTGGCTGATGACGATGCAGTCATTGCTAATATAGCCTTGAACAGTTGAACTTGGAGGTAACAATGGTGGAAATGTGTGAGACGTGTTAGTCATGCTGGCACACGCCCAATATGAAATTCTAGGGAAGTATGTAGTATGTTTGAGTGCCACTGGAATGTGAATTTAGGCCCTTTTCAACCCTTTTCTACTGGACTGGGTCTCCTCTCATATTTAGAAAATTTTAGGTGGTATCCCACCACGCTGGCCAAGTGCGGATTGGCAGACTTCACACATCTCAGAAAATATTATGCACTTTATAACATCTGTAAGGTGAGCAGGTTACCTCGCGATGTTTTCCTTCGCCGTTATAGCGAGGGATTTTAAAATTTTAAGTTTCAAACCCTGGATTTAAACCTGAATAGCGTAGTGGTTTGAAATTCAACCTCCCACTCTCGGGGGTCCGGGTTCAAAGCTCTTTTAACGAGCTTTAATTTAACTTGCAATGTATGCATCTTGTATGTTCTGGACACACTTGCGGCTGAATTTCAAACCTGTCAAACTCAACCGATTGGGCTGATGTAATTATATGTATTCTGTAAGTGATAAGGATCCCTCTCACTATGAGACGAGATCCGGTCCAGCAGTGGACCAATAAAAGGTCAAAAAAAGGTCAAAGATATCAAAAGTGAAATTTAAAAAATCGTAAATAATGATTTTTGATGAAGTTCAAAGTATTCGTTGTTACGTTTAATCGTGATTACCTTCATAGCAACCTTAGTTATGACAAAGCTTATTCAAAACCTTGACTTTGAGGCTTTTTATTTAAAAATATGATGTCTTGTTTTAGTTGTAAGTGGATTTTTTTTATTGTTTGAGATTTCGAGTCAATTTTCATGTCTCAAATTGGAATAATGTGATTTATGACAACAAGATAAGAATTAGAACTTGTGAATCCTATACAAGTTCAGTAATCATCTAATAATAAATCGATTGCCCTCTTGGCCTAGTGGTTACAGACTAAATCGGAGGACGTGGATTCGATTTCCACCCAGAACAAACATTTATGTGTAGCACATTTGTTTGTTTTGTCTCATCAGCCAACATCAGTCCACTGTTGGGCATAGGCCTCTCCCAAGACACGCCACTGAGCACGATCTTTGGCCCTTCTCATCCAGTTTCTTCCCGCCGCCTTGCGCAGATCGTCGCGCCACCTAGCAGGAGGACGCCCTACGCTACGTTTGCCTAGACGTGGTCTCCACTCTAGAAGCCGTTTGCTCCAACGATTATCGGATCTACGGCAAATGTGGCCAGCCCATTGCCACTTCAGCTTGCTAGACCTTAGAGCTATGTCTGTGACCCTGGTCCTCATCCGTTTGTTCTGTTTCTGGGTGTAACAAAAATATCTAGGTATATAAGTATTATATTGTTAAGATTGTAGACAAGTGGCGCCATCTCTTATCAATCATATCAAACTCGCCAATTGCGATATTAATACTATTTATTCGTATGCAGCTCATTATGCAGGTAATGCTAGGCGATTGCAATTATGCACGCTATTAACAACAATAAAAACCAAACCGCAACACCTCTGACCTCGTAACTGATGTAATCTTGAAATCTAGGGATTTTCCTCAGCATTATCAACATTTAAATTGTTTTCCGTTATAAATTATGCTTAATTAAATAGTTCCGTCTGGTAAGAAAATGTACACTAGCTAGAATTTCCATAAAAAAATAAACACATCAATTATTTTTATGAACTAATAGCGTAAATCTAAAATTACATTAGTCTAACCTCCAAACTAACGAATTTTTATAGAACCGTTCAATCCCTATTTATGTTAGGGGTGGAATTTCTTTCCTTTCTACGTTCTCAATTACGATATATAAAGAATCAGGGTCTGTAACCAGTCAAATTTTTTTTTTGTCTTTTAAAACATCACTATAAAATCATCAACAATTATAATTAATTAATAAATATATTTAATTTAACAGCACTCGATTCAAATTAGTATATCAACTTGACACACAATAACAATTGTCGACATTCTGTATCATTATCCAGGTACGTAATCATATTGTTGACATTAAATGTTGCCAGCAACGATCAGAACACATTAAACATGCATATTACAAGGCTTCGTGTCTGTTGATGCAAAAACTAAGGTTGTGGAGCAATTAACTTGTGCTAGCCAATGTCTTACTCGGAATTGAAAGGTCTTTTATCATTCCTAATCACATAGAAACCGCGACTGATTCTTAAAAGATAGGTCGTGAGATTTTCAGCCAGAACATTTGTGTGCTAAGCATACTCGTTTGTTCTGGGTTTTGGTGTTATCAAAATTAAAAAAAGATCTATACAAGTATTATACATTCTATCAGCTGTTCGATCGCCATAACACATGCATTTAATTGCCTAAATTGGAATCAGCCAGCCGTCTATGAATGGAGATTAAGTGACATCATTTATCATCTAATATAATTAATATCAGTATAATAATACAATGATAACTTTTGATTTGATACTTTGCATCATTTATAATAGAATAGCGCCATCTATGTCTCGATAGCTGCACGAAATTGATGTGTCAAAATAGGCAAACTTTCTAGAAAGTGTTCGACAAAACTACAATTTGTAGGGTGAAAGTGTAATTTACAAAAAGCCATCGGACGTTGTTATATTGTGTTTTTATGTTTTAATATATTTTGTAACGTAATGAAATGCACTTATCAAGCATTTGTGGTGTGGTCTCTTCAACTTTCCTACTATTAAAATTACCAGTCATAAGTATTGTTATCTTCCAATCCACTAGTCCATTAGTCTTTAGTCCGCTGCTAGACATTGATCTCTTAATCGACCAGCCTCGAGTGGTTTGAGATCCTGACTGCTAAGCCGAAGATCGTTGGTTCGATTTCCACTCAGGGCAAACATTTGCGTGATGAACACAACTGTTTGTTGTTTAACGGATGAGCACATCCATTAAAAAATTACATTAAATTCGAATTCTTAATGAGAATTGAACGCGTATAAAACCGCGAGGCGTCACTAGTGCCAACGGTTGTTATAATCTCATTACTGTATAAGGACATATTTGAGCGGATGTATTCGGCAACTTAGGAAATGACTCATTAGTCATTAGACGCCGCAACGATTGGTCTAAGCTATAAGCGATTGGATTTCATCTCATATATTTTTAACCGACTTCAAAAAAAGGAGGTTTTCAATTCATCTGTATTTTTTTTAAATTTTTTTATTTATTTTTTTTGTTACCTCATAACTCTGGAACGCGTGGACCCATTTCGAAAATTTTTATAGTTCCACTCCTGGACCAGAGAGGGTTATAGGCCACGTCTGCCACGCTGGCCGAGTGCGGATTGGTAGATCATATCACACATAAAAATTATCTAATTAAATTTTTTACGTAATGAAATATGAAGAGAGTGATGGATGTAGACGAAGCAGTTCGTTCTGTGTCTGAGTGTAATAAAAATATCTATATAGGCATTATGTTGTATGTATATATATATATATATGTTTATCAGCTGTCCGATTACCATAACGCAGGTTTTCAGTTTCCTAATTTGAAATCGCGAAAGCCATGCGTGGAATTGTCCCCAGTTATTATTATTATGATTATTATTAATAACAATAGGTCTTTTAAAGTACAGCAGAAGCGATGAGTTGTCATTTTACGCAGCGATATTTTAGCGCTCAGAGCACGTTTTACCTCGTTGCATTAAAAACCCCAATGACAGTTCACGACGTAATAACTAGTTGCACTGAACGTTGCACCGCTTGCATTTATTGCAAACAAGGTTGAAATGCAACGCAGCAATTAACTTCACATCAGCTGATTGTCAGTGAAGAAATCAATTTGTAACTGTATATCTTAATATGCATATAAATAAAATCACAGTGTCTGTGTTTTCTTAGTAGCTGTGTTTTCTCAAGAGCTTAGAGTTATTTACACTATACTAAAGCACAAACATTTTTTTTAAAATCTTTGTCTGTATGTCTTTGTGTTTGTCTATATGTTGCCCTACAACCTCCTCTATCTCCCTGTGGAAGTCCCATTGAAATCGGTCCAGCCGTTCCCGATATTAGCCCGGACAAACAGAAAGACAGACAAACAGACGGATAAAATTTTAAAAAGTTTGAGTTTTAGTATCGTGTAAATAAATAACTATAAACACTTGAGAATACACAGTTATTATGAATTTACAGACAGACATTTCGATTTTATTTATATGTATAGATGGGATACCTCAAATTCAAATTCAAATTGTTTTTTTCATCATAAAGTACGTACATACATACACTTAATGACCTTAACCTATATAATACACCTTAGAATATTATATATGTTTTAGTCATAGTACTTCAGTTTTGTGCGCCCTTCAGCCTATAGTAGACCGGGAGAAAAAAGACAAAGACAAAGACAAAGACAAAGACAAAGACAAAGACAAAGACAAAGACAAAGACAAAGACAAAGACGAAGACGTTTATTTGCACAAATATAGGTACATCTAAAGATGTTACAGGTTTATTAGTTGAAGCCATGTTTTGCCTTTTACGGCGTACAAATAGAAGTTTTCTCTCGACATTCTTCTTTGCCGTCATTACAAATGATATGTCATCCTTAAAAAATCATGTACCTACACTTTGCTAAGTCGGAGGTGTGTGCCAAGATTCGAGCGCCATATTTTCGTACCGAGATGCTGGAATCTAAGTTATCACTGCACTGGTAGCGAAATACACAATTGCCAAGATATGACCGGTATCGAATTAAATATTCATATGCGTAAATTATAACCGAAAGACCAAAGTAAATTCAAAATGTTAAAAGATCACTTGAGTAACTGTACTAACATATTTATCCTGTTTACAGTCGATTTGCGAAATTCTAATTTAATTTTAATGTATGTATAAAGGAAAATTTTATCTTTTCGTATTCTTGATATGTGTAGGTAGGTAAAACTTAATTACATGTCTAACATTTCATGTGTATGTTGTGAGAATCATCTAAAATCAGCATCAAGTCTCAAGTAGTTTTCGTAGTCCGTAAATGTAACCATCAAAATCATTGATGGTACACGCATTGGGTATTGTAAACGAACCACTTTGGTGAGACTCCATTCAAGGGTAAAACATTGGTAAACAAAGCACAGATACTCTCGTACATATTCTCACCATCAACTCGCGTTCGATGTTAGACAATGCCACTGAGCATTAAGTTCGTCCTTTGTAACCTAGATTCAAGTTAGGCTATAGATTAAAAGTCTATTACAAGATAAATTACAATAGCTTTTTTATAACAACATTTTTTTCAAATATCAGTAAACTTTACAAAAACGTTTAAATCCTTTCCTTATTAATAACATGTCATAAAACATAATTCTTTATACTGTAATATAATATGTTCGCTGAAAGGAAATGTAATAAAATACAATGGGTTTCTTTGGAATCTCTTGATAGGTTGTTCATATGAAAACAGGCTCTTTGTGAACTTAAAAGGTTGCACAAAGATAGTAATGGATATTCGAGAGTTTCCACAGGGATTACGGGGAATCGGATTTATATAAAAATACTACTCAACAGACCGACCGACGTTGAGGTAAACAATTAAAATTTTTTGATGTTCGTCTCTCGGCGAAATTTGGTACATTACGTTGCATTGATGAATATTGTTAAACCACTAAACTAATCTTGAAATAGCTGGAAGTTCATATCACCTTTTGTTCTGACAACATTTAACGACGCTTATCAATATTTAACAACTAACTTTTGCTTCGGAAATCGTACTGATTTCCCTTTTGAAAGGTTGTCTCTGGCAATAGACAAGCTAAGGGCTGAGGTAAAAAGGAGTTGTTCGATGTTGTCATTCATTGGCGATTAGTAACCGCCCTAACAATCAGTACTCCGTAACGGTTATACTTATTTTTTTTTAAATTATCTTAACCCACCCAACAGGCAGACAGGCCGCCTGATGCTGAGTGGTCATCGTCGCCTATAGACATGTGCAGCCCCTGAGGAGTTACCAATGCCCCGAGGAGTTGCCGGTTTTAAAGACATTTTCCCCGCCTCTCTTGAAGAGCGCCATGTCTAGTATAATTATGTATAACTGGTAAAAGAAACTGACGCGTTGAACTGGATAGTGGAAACAGATTCTGAATGTGTATGAATATAACAGAGATAACAGCGTCTGTATTGTGTTCCACCTATTATATGTTTATGATGTTCACGTGACATTTTGATGCAGCGACCCATTTGTCGTCTAATGCTCGACATTTCGTATCGTATTTCCACATCTAACAAACAAGTTTAGGATACATAGAAGTGTATGTATGTGTGTGTGTGTGTGTGTTTAAGATTATAAATTAAAAATGTGTACAGATAAGTAATAGTAAATTGATATGATGGTTTCATATAACCAGTACGTGGAACAATTATTTTGAACGGCTGCCAATACGGATCGATATCGTCGTGTTAATGGATTTTGTGTATTCAAATGTCGCGTAACATTCAAATATTGGCCGTTAGGATTTCAATAAATGTGTAATTTATTTGGATTTATATATTTTGTGATTCTCGCAATGAAATTTATGCAATTTCAAAATATATTTATTTCACAACCTAATAAAAAGTAACAGTAACTCCCATTCCTTACTTTGAAACTCTGAACGTGACGTCGAGTACGAATAAGCCAGTATTTTAGATAGGCGCTAAGAATAATAATTCAGTTGCAAAAGTAAGCTTCATTTTGATAATGGCAACATTGGATTTAGGCGACATCGACCTTCATATGAAAAGTGCTAAAACTCAAAAACGAGAATGAAGCCTAACTTTTTGTATTCGAAAATGAATTTCATAAATGTATTTTTTGTAACAATTACACAAAGCATTCATTTTCATTTTATTGCGTAGATGTAAATTATAAAAAGGACATTTTAGGTATTATAATTGTCCTGGTCCTGGGTTCAAATCCCGGGTTGGGTACTGTTGGATTTTTCTAATTTAGAATTTCTAGCAGTGACTCAGAGTCT
>DWDX01001916.1:0-16744 GCA_018245675.1 Agara michaeli | reverse complement strand
AGATATGTAATACAGAAAGGATATTTAATGATAATATTACGTTAACAGTAGTATTAAATTGTATATTTTAATGTCTACAAATACATATATTGTGAAACTGTATACCATATGTTTCAAACTTTATAGTAATTTAAACTTAAAGCTTGCAATTCTTAGCGAGAATAAAATGTTCGCATATACTATTCATATCTTTTAAGTAGGTATTTCGTATGTAATATTAGATAAAATATAATTATAGACTCGTATTATTTATCTATGACATTTCCATTGTGATATTATAATAAGCGATTTGTAAATAATTTTATGTATGAGACAATTACAAACTAAATGGAACTTTTTAAAAGAATCAATGAAATTATTGTTGATTTTAAGTAATAAGTAGTGATTATTTAAAAATAACTCTGATAGACAGAATATTGTAAGATAGTTTTATTAAATTGTTTAAATGCATAGTTAAATTTAAGATAACAATCTTGAGAGGTGCAAAATGTTTGTATCTATGTTAAGCGGTAATATTGTTCCCGCCAAATTTGTACGATTGACAAACAAATGTAATATTGTGTTTTTTTTTACGCAGTTCAAACAAATAGGTAGCTATCGTAATAAAGTAAAAAACTACCAGAAACCTCAATAACGGTCCGCGTTGTCCTAAAACGAGGTTATCCGCGACAGTCTAACACATATTTTTGTGCAAATAATATTATCATCAAGCCACGACCTTGCTCCCAGCTATCACCGAATTTTGCTAGTTCTAACGTCACGCCCGATAACTAGTCTAGAAAAAACTCACCAACTTTTTTTGGTATAATACACAACAATCCTTCACACACAACACTTCACATTACAAAAAATTGAGTAAAAATTAAAAGTTAGTTGACGAGTGCCGCGTGAGTGCAATATGGGTGGTCGGTGTGAGCGGCGGTATGCACATCGCGCGGTCGCCGGCGCTCGCCGACTGCGGCGCGCACGCAGTGCTCCCCCCCTCCGCTGAAAATATGCCGCGAAAAAATATGGCGGGAGGAAGCGCGTAAAAACTGAAGGGGTGCGCTCGTTTCTCGCGCCGAGGCTGTATGCTAATCCATCGTGGCCCTTTTTTCCGGGGAGGGGGTGGGGGATGCAATTAAAAAGCCGCGCGTGCGTGTGGGGGCGCGATTAGAACTGAGACGTCGGACGGAATGAGTCTGTCACCGTTTTTTACTTTTTCCTAGTCTGGTGCTCGCTGCGAGCTGCGCGAGTAGATAGATGCGCCCAATCGATGGTCGTCTGGACGCCGATGAGATTAGCGGGGGATGTTTTGCAGCTCCTTTTATTGTTTTCACTTGATTACGATTTGCGATACGAACTTTCCATTTCTAACCCTCTGCATCGTACTCGTGAATATTTGATGCCACCTACAATATATGTATATATATATTAATAAATTAAGCAACAAATACCTAAACTACAATTTCAATTTTAACGCACTGACAATATTTAACTACTTACAATTGATGTTCTTAATTGTATTACGAACAAAATAACAAAGAACACAAGTACGTTACGAATTGTACATAAAAAAATAATATGAACTACATTAAAAGCGAACAAAGCTAGAGTTCATTCGTCCGACAAACGGTCAAAGTTTGAAAGTTCAAAAATCGTACACATAAAGCGTATTAAACCTGATCTAAAAACGGAATCTAAGACACAATGTGGTTGTCCGGATAGGGGAGTTTGCAAGTCTTGCAAGGATGCTGCAAGCTGTCTCACCTCGGGGCTGCAGCACGCGTGTGCAAATACACGAATGGTATTACTAACACATTAATCTTGAACCGACTTGCGGCGTAAGCGAATTACTTTTTTTGTATAAAACTGAAATCTCTCAAACATTACAGTAAATATGTAATTATGTAATACGTAATTATGTAATACTTTTAAAATATGTTATTTAATTAGCATTTCTGTAATTTGCGAGTTAACAATAACTTGCAATTATATAGGAGCTGACATAGATTTTACTATCAAATATGTATTATGAAATAGTTTTTATTTTAAAAGTACTCTAAGTGTTATCCGTGACGATTACAACATGTATTTGAAATAAATTTTATCATTACGTATATTTGTTTATTACTATTTTTTACTGTGTGCCAAAAAATAGAGTTTTATTGTTTATTTTGTTTTTGCAACTGTCAATTAATAATAATAAAATGTCAAGTACAGAGTATGTTTATATATAACTTTTAGGTTTTGTCTTTGTTGCCGGTTCATTTAAATTAATGCTAATGATGTTTCTATAGATATAGCATTTTGGAGCAACAACCAATATAATATTTCATTAGAAAGTTGTTCCTGAACTACAATTTAGTTGCGAGTAGACTCAAAGAAAACGTTTGATATTTTTTATAAAAAGAAAGTATTATAACAAGATAATAAATGATAAAACGTGTATATAGTATTCTCTCCAGATCTGTAATAAATTGAGTTAAAACGTAACGTGTTATCACATATATTAGGAAGAGGTGTTTTGTAGCATGTTTCTGTGGCTTTAAAGTTTAATTATAAATTTTGAGTGTTTGAAAGTGTTAAGTGTATGTATGTACCTTATGATGAATAAAACAATTTGAATTTGTTCTTTTAATTTTTAATGTTAATATAATTAATGGAATTAATCCAACTACATATAAAAACTACTTCAAAAATTCAACGACGATATAAGTTTTAAATATATTTTCATTTTTGGCGGGTGGATTGCTGTTTTTTTTATGAGAAATGCACGAAAGGTTTCAATTTACGGTCTTTTGGCCAATAACAAACTAGTACCTATTAAACTTATCTTAAAAATAAAGTTATGAATGCAGATACTCAGAAGTACTTAGAATATTTCAATGAAATATTGAACAAGTATTTTGCTGTCAAAAATAGATAGTCGTAAATAATTTAAATACACTCCAAAAAATATGAAACATATTCAAAATTATTTTACGTGACCTTTTGATTTGGTAATCTTGCGTAGAATTTAAGTTATAGAGCGTAGGCCGGCTTTATAACCGAAACAATAATTCATGGTAAGAAATAAAAAAAAGCAAACATTTCTTAATATTTATTAACGTTATTTTTCAATCTCGTTTTGCACAATGCTAATATTAGTAGTTCGCGGCCGCCACTTTCTTCGATAACATCCATTAAATTGTTTCTGTTTCTATTAATTCTAGAAGGACTCTTGTAGGTCAACGGTCAGCGATGCACATCATGTTACATTTAAATAAACTAATTATTTATGCAAAATCTCAAGCGCGAGCTCCGGCCGCACTTGCAAGGTACCTTCACCCTTTGCTCGCGGGCACTATTAACATGATAATGGTTTTATCAAAAAAACGGCTAGATGATTGTCCGCTACATGATAAAAAATCAAGTCGGACAGGACAGGCGCGATATTTTTATTTGTTGCAATTTGTACTTTCTAACAATAAAATATTCTTGGGGTGCGATTTCGAAATCAAATTTTGTCACAAAATAAATAATAATATTTTCTATCACTGCTATAATTATGATGAGTAATTAATTTAAGAAATGTAACGTGTGTAATACACTGCGTTTCGTGGTGTCACTGATATATCGACTTACCTTTTAGCCGGTCGTCGTACCTCGGAGATGCACCGGAAAAGTTCAAGGGATTGTCAACAAACAGTTTAACTACAAGTCAATGTCCGTTCATAGATCACTGCGAACGAGAGAAACAGGTGGAGCGTTGACGAAATATACCGCGATCGTGGCTAAGTTTGTGTTGTCTTTCCCGGCGCGAATTCAAAATTGGAAGGCGGAATGTCCAATAGAACACGGCGTATCAACAGTCTGGCCAATCCGTCACGCGGCCCGGTGTCCACACACGTGCCAGAAACTTTAGCGAACTTCCACCGAAACTTTCCCGACGCGCGCCCGAATAGTTCCGCGCGGACGCTCTATTTGCAAACTTCGGATAATTTTGAACACCGAATCCCTATTCAAAATAATTGCAGATGATTATTTAATTTTGTGTTAATTTTAAATTTCTTGTTTTTTTTTTCGGAAGCGTCCACCCGTCCGGTCGGGTCCGGTCGGTCTGCAATATTAACACGAGCCGCGTCCACCTTTTGTAATGAAACGTTCACACATGCTTCCGCATTACCGTCCCGATGCCATCAATAATGAAGCCGGGCGGGAAAAAACAAAACGGGGCACCTCTCCCGGCGAGGCGCCCGCCGACACTACAGCCTCCTCGTCAAAGATCAGAATTGCATATCTGGGTTGCGTTAATGAGCGGGGGGTGGGTCGGTGGGGGGGTCGAAAAAGTGGCACCGCTCGCGCGCGAATATAAATTCATCGCCAAAAAATCATTACGCGGGGGGTGGTATTACGGTTCTCGGTGCGCGGGTTCGTTCGTATAGTTTTTAAATCGGGCGCTCACTCAGCGGAGCGGCGCCGCGGCGCGAGGCCGCGCCTCTACTGCACCCGCGGCCGCCCTGCACCTGCACTATGCCCGCAAACTATCACGCATGCACTTCTCGACGTCTTGAAACGACCACACATGCTCCGTACTATCTTATGTTTCCCTCCGACACTAGCGCTCGTACTCTCCGGGCGGCCGTCCGCGGCGCGCCGCTCCGTCGAATGTCAGTAAAAAGACACAAATCGACGGGAAATTAATGCGATCCAGCGGGAGATGGATTGATAATTTTTTCTCCTTATACTTTGGGTGAAAGAAAAATCCGCCACGTGTATGCAAATTTCTCTTTTCGTCGACGATCGTAATCAATTTGTGCGTAGGAAGCGGGTACACTTCCGCACGCACACGCGCGCCCGCCCCGCGCCGCTGTGTGCCACTCAAATTAAATCTAATACAAAATTGCGTTTTATGTTCACGCTAGTGCGTGTAGGTGTGTGTAGGGGCGCACAATGCGACCTCGCACCGCGTACACTCGAGCTAAGCATTCCGTGTTAGAAATAAATGAAAATATTTTTCTTACTGATTAAATTAGCTTGGTATACTTTTTTTCAAAGATCATACCAAGTGACTCATAAACGAAGTATCTCTGACTCTAAACTCGATCATCAAGGACTGATGTTTATGCTAATGTCTTTTTATAACATTTTTCACATTATTATACAGAACTTGATATGATGTATAAGTCGGCTCGCCCATTAATTAGTTCCTGCTTCAATTAAACTATTCAATTATTATTCTAATGATTGATACGATATAGTATTTTTGTACAAACATTCAAATATACATATATTAAAATTACGCACTAAGGTCGTTGAGACAATAATTTGAACAGGAAACCTTTCAAATCCTTCAGGTCGTAAAGCGGAAGTTTAAGTATTTGTAAACTAAACTTCTAAAGTTCAGTGAAATTGCTGGCACAAATGCTACAATGCTTTTTGGAAAACAAATAACGTTAAAAAGGCATAAAATCATGATATGTAATTAGGGATCACTAAAATGGCAAAAAGCCTTAAAAGTTCATTTAAGATGTCCATCAATGTCAGTTGCAACATGTCGACTGAAACAAGTAATTTTGATTTTTTCAAAATTTTCGCCAAAACTACATATTAGCATAATGCGATCGACTGTACTTTAAAAACTCACACAGGCTTAATGTTAAAAATGAATTACCAACACAGCCTCCCTGCCTCCCCGCTACACTCATTTTCATTTCGATGTTTTTGGGTTTTTGCGCAGATGGGGGTCCCCCCGACCCCGTGCGGCGCCTCCCTCGCCCTATGAAAATAGGATATATTTTTATGTTTTATTTGCCCGGAAGCCGTAGCTTAGTTGCATGTTTATTAGAAATTTTTATTTGTAAGAACAATACGGTCGGTTTTTTTCTCTGTTTTCCGGCTCCACGTTCACCGCGCCAGATGATTTGCGATGACAATCGTATTGGTAACAGTCACGGAATGTTTGTTTTTGATTAGCTGCTTAGTTTCTTTTATTGGCGTCGTGCACCGCGCCGTCCCGCGGGCCGCTACGCCGGCACAATGTCGTAACTCATTCGTGAAACTACTACTAAAACGCAAGTTCGCCGTCTGCTACGGACAAATTTGTACGACTACTTATTATTCAGTTGTATCTACTTACCCGTAATGTTAATTGACTCGTGAGAATCATCGCTTAGCAGTTGAACTGGTTAACTTCATTTAAACTATGAATTTGCTTCCAAATTACTTTACCGTTCAAATCGGTTGACTGACGAAGTAATGGAAAACCATTTTTTTATTACGTAACAAAATAATAATAATGTACATTCAAAAAAATTATTTTCAATTAACAATAATATAATTATATGAATAACAAAAATGTCAAAACACATTTAAACACACATATAGTTGCATACATACGTTTAGATATGAAAAATGCATACTGACTAAACAGAATTCCTATCTATAATAGTCTGAAATAAAAAATAATTAAAATCTAAAAATACCAAGCATTCATATTGCGTCTAAGTATTTCAATAGCAGATTGAGAACGCGTTCAAAAAAGAGGGATGATTACCACTTCATGCTTTAGAAGAGCGCGGAGAATAGAACGGGAACACATGCCTCGTACTGCTACCGACCCACCCAACACTACACACGTAATAAGCTAAAAAGTGTGTGAGCGATCGTTTTTTCCTAGTCGAGGTCGGTTACACACCTTTAACATGCCAGAGACTACAATAGATCATCATGAAGAATTTATGTTTTTTTCAACCTTTACTCTCTAAATAAAACAATAGCATTATGATTACTCTGTATCAATCATCTGCACGATAGAGACTTCCCCTAATGAGCGTCTTTCACCCCTAGAAAGCTCCCAGTCTTCATCTTGTCTATAACTCTCAGTAAAACAATATTCATCCAAGTGATCAAAGTAGTCTTCGACATTCCTAACTAAACGTATTTCACGCAATACATATATGTATGTATGTATATTTATATAGCTATGTACTTTGCAAATGTTAAATATGTTTAACCGGAACATGCAAAAATAAAGCAGAAAACCTTTAAGAAGGTTATATATTAATGCAGACAAAATAAGTGGAATTATTTTTTATTTATTTATGTAATAACCTAGAAACATATCTACGAACCTACTTCTGAGCCAAAGTACCTACTATTGTACATATTACAATGTGGAACTTCCATTTCAGGTATTCCCAGTGCGCTATGATATGGGGCTCTTCGAGAAACGCGTGAAAGATGCTCTCTAAAATCAGAGATAAGTTGTAGGATTAGAATCCTAGACGCTACCAGCGAGCAGTGGAAATCTAAACCACTACGTATCTGTTTGCATATCATGTAACCTAATTAACCAATGTAATAAAGATAACATGTTGAAACTTGTATATTCTGTTTCCTTGAACTCTTTCACACTCTTATAACTTACCCATTAGTTCAGTTCTATACATAGAGATGACTGAATGATGAAACAGCTGAAGGTAGAATCCTGAAATTTCGCTCATAGGTTCTTTATATTGTGTAAGTGAGTACTAAGAAAGGAATTTTGGAAATTTCACCCCAAGGGGTATAATAAAGGTTGAGAGAATGTACGAAAATTTCTCGCTTTATAAGTTTTAGATTTACGTTCTATGAGATAAAAAACAGAAATATTGATTTTTGGAAATTTTATTTCTGCTCGAGAAAAAGCTAATTATCAAATAAACATACTCTTTGATTGTTACAATTGACGCCAGCACAATTTTTTTCATTCTATCCATCCCCAGACGTTACCAATGTTTCACCGATGCTAAAATAAAAGGTAATATTATTTTCCAGCCAATAAACTCGTAGGATCCTCTATGATATGAACAGACGGAATACGTGTTTTATTTATCGGAGTACATTTGAGCGGCTTACCTTGTTTACCCGAAGGTAACAGGAAATTGCTCTCCGTATTTCTTTCTTTAAATATCACGCTGGCTTTTCACTGCTTGTGCATAGTCGGTTAGTTAAAAACTAGTATAAATAAATTATGATTTGTCTAAAAGTGATTTTAAATAAAAGAATTGTGCTTTAAAATTATTCCTTTCAGATTCACAATTTCATTAACGACACTAGTTACATGTTAATCCCTCAAATCTTACTCGTTTTAGGGTTAGCTTAGCTTAACTTAGCGGCTGGGTTAGCCGCTGCACGTCTGCAACCGATCCCCATCGGGACTGCAGAGGAGACATCGAAGGTGGCAGGTGACTAGTCGGATGAACCTCGGCGCGTAAGCGGCATCCGTCAATAAAACCTATTCATACAAATAGCCCGTCATTGCGCGGGGGTTCCGTTAATTTCGGCGCGAACCCCAAAAAATACGCAGACATAAACCATGCGGCCACACGTACACACAAATGATAAAAAGAGATAAAAGGACGGCACACCGACCAATTCGATATGAAAAGCAGGCATTTTTCCACCAATCGCGGAATTATTGGAAAAACTAGCAAATGAATTTATTATGCCCCTCGGAGCCACCTCCCAACCCCCCATAGTATTATTTTATAGTGATTATGAACATTGCACACGAGGTTTAAGCGTTGCACAATGAATATTGTCAATCAATTTAATGTATTGAGAACGCTGTTTTAAACACAAAGGATTTTTTTCTGTAGAGGGCTTTTTTTCATTGCAATTTCTTTGTACAATCATACATTATGTTACTGTTGTACATTAGGTACTTACATATGTACGAGGTTTTATGTTTTGTAATATATGATTTCAGCTACGATTTGACGGTCTTCGTGCAAAATGCCGCTAGTGAACATTTTTTACGTTTCAGATAAAATTGTTCTACTACTTATATAAGTTATCGAAGTACTCTAGTGAGACTAATTAGTCTTAACACCTATGAATCCACTGGGGTATGATGGTGGAACGTAGGTCAAGCATCCTTGGGATCTAAATGAATGGCACTCTGTTCATATAGTCAAAATGTGTGTATGCTGTTCCAAGTTGACGTAATAAATTTTGGATTGTGTTCTTGGATATTTGTAAAAAAAAATAAGCTACCGAGCAACATACCTTGATCGTTTTATCTCTGTCAGACCTGTAAGAACCAAGAACGTAAACGTTAGAATAATCATAAAATGCGACTGTTTAAAGCATTAATTTAACGTGATATTTAAATTTGTTGGGACACCGAACCTCTCATTCTTTCTTTCATTTACAATAAACTACGCTAATTACTTTAGTAATGAATGTAAACATATTTAAAAATTGACCATTCGTAATTTAAGACAAGGTCGTAGGTACGCGGTAGCTGAGTTTTTATCAAAACTATTTCTACAATAAAAGTTGCGTTTAGTTAAACAACTACTTAGTTATTCATATAATAATAATAATTGGGACATTCCACACATGGCTATATGATTCCATGTGAGACAATTAGTGTTATGGTAACCGAACAGCTGATGAATATATACACGTACTATATAACACCTACTCATCTAGATATTTTCATTACATCCAGACACAGAACAAACAAATGTGCTCATCACACAAATGTTTTTCTAAGAAGGCATTGGAACCTACGACCCTCAGCTCAGTAGTCAGGTTCATTAATCACTGGTCCATCAAGCCAGACAAACAATAAAATTTTAATATATTGTCACCAACACGAAGCGTATTTCAATTCATTGCAATTAAAATATAATATGCAAGTTTTTCATTTCTTACATTATTCTTTTTTTGAACGTTTGTTTTATACACATATATAAGTCAAACACAGTATTGTGTAAGAAATTAAACACATGACGTTTTCATACAAGAACGGACACGCGGTTTATGAGCGGATTATTATTATTTTAAATTATTAGGGTCGAGTTACACTAAAATATGGCCCATCTCCGCCACGCATGAACGCTATCGCACGTCGTCAAAATTATTCACGTACACACATACAAACTATCATAAAACCATTCGTAGTCAATGTCCTGTGCTGGTTCCATCAAAAATAACGAAAGAATCAGTTATATGGAGAGTTTTTATGGATCTTCTATTAGACGTTTGCGCTTGAACCTATCGAGCTCTTTCACGAGAGAAAGAGCTTAGTCAAAGAGACAGCCATCGAAGTATTTAACAATGTACGATTTGTAGTCGTAATGATGCAAATGCCTGGAGAAATATGTTCCCGAACATATAAGTAACCGCCGTATTGTTCCGCCGCGATTTGACGAAAACGAGGCGCGTAAAATAAGCGCAGTCTGGATTTTTAAATATCACTCGCTATAACAGTGAAGGAATACATCGCGAGGAGACCTGCATATCTTAGAGATGTTATAAACTATATAGTATTTTCTGAGGTGTGTGAAGTCTACCAATCCGCACTTGGCCAGCGTGGTTAACTATGGCCTATATCCCTCTCACTATGAGAAGAGACCCGTAATAAAAATAAAAATATCTGAATAGTTCCTTAGTAGAAACAGTTGTTCGCGCGGATCTAATAGACTGCGGCTAACAAAACATATTGGTTCAGGTGTAAGATTAGCGGATAGTATTTAATTTAATATCTAGACAGTATTGTTATACCGACTACGTACATTACATAGGCGCTCTATAAACAACCTCCATATCTATTATGTTTTATTACATTGAAATTCGGTCGCAAACATTGTACTGGAAGCAATATTCAGTTGGGTACATATTCCATGTCTTTGTTTTTAATAGAATAAATGCGGAAAACGCACGACGGGTTTGTAAAGACGTTGGATACTCGATGCTCTACCTGCCCCCTTATCGTTGTGACTTGATGGTGTAATTGTTTGTTTTTTGTCCCGCTTATATTCGTTTTCATAACGCTCGACCCAGGGCTTTGTAGGCATACGATTTAAATCTTATACCCATCAAATTTTACATAATGATGATTGATATATGTATTATCTGTAAATATTATATTTCAATTGCTTGTTACTATTATCTATTAATATTACTTTGATTACTATTTCTTGTTAATAAATTTTACTTTAAATTTTTATTGAAAAACTTGTATTTTCCTTCAGTTAGCGCTGTGCAATCGAGAGGTAATCATATCAGGCGTAACTTATGTTATCAAATTACTTAAATAGCACGGCGGTGGTAATCCAAATCCCGACCAAGAATCGAACACAAAACCGTCTCCACGTCAAACCGATGTGGCAACCGAAGAGTTGTCAATTACTATGCCATACTCTTACTGTTAATAATCTATTCTGTCGTACTGTAATATTACACGAACGATTCAAATGAACAATAACCTTACATCCTCAACATGTTCCAATGTAAATTAAATTAAATCTTCAATATGAAACATCACTGCATACAACTCTACAAAAACCAGTACGAAGCAAACTCTGTACCATTATGATTAACGCGAAGGGCGAGGGGAGGGGCGGGGAGAATAACATCAGGAAATGATCAATAAAGCTAAAATTCCGCCATCTAAGAAAGTCGTATGGCATTTTTCCTCTGGCTTCTTCCCCTTCGTCTACGCAATTTTCTTGTTCTTAGTTGCCAATACGAACACACATTAGCGCGGTGCGTATGTGTGCTACCCCCTAAATTATTTCGACATATGCAAATTTGTATTCACCTACAGGAGTTGGCAAGGATTAGGCGGTGCTCTGAAGTGTGCAGCTAACGCGGGATTTGTTTAATGCCTACGTGCACTTGTCTCAGAGATGTGAAGCACTTCGCTTAGTAATAAATATTGAGTGTTATAGTAGTGACTTCATTAAATCAGTTTGGTAATTAGATGTATAATGCGTAATTAAACGGGTTAAGTTTTTGTATCATTAGAATTTATATTTTTACCACACCTAATAACTTAAACGTTATTTTTTACTTGAATAATCTCAAACACTGTATTTAACGATTGACATTATCTTTATATATTTAAGTATAGATATTTTTTGTTAATTTTCACAGAAATATTTAGTTTTCCTGCAAATCGTATTTACATTGTATTACGTAATTCCTAATGAATGTAACATCATAACGTATGTAATAATTGTACCAAGTTACAATAGAGATATTTTTTTTATAATAACTGAGACATTTCCGTACGCGGCTGTCTGATTTCAAATTAGGCAATTCATTGCCTGTGCTACGGTAACCGGGCAGCTGATAAACATACATGTATACATACGATATAAAACTTATATAGATGTTTTTATTAGATCCAAACACAGAACAAATAAAGGCGTTTGTAATACAAATGTCCACCCACGATCTTCGGTTTTGCAGTCAGGGTGTCTAGCCACTCGACCACGAGGCCGGAAAAAAAATGAGGTTAGGCATTAAACATTCAGTGCCACTGTAAATCCATCTCCATCTTCCTTTGTCTACGGGAGCACACCTAGCGACGCGAGTCTCCCAAAAAACGGAGCGGCGCAGTTGTAAAATTGTCTAACTACCTCCCCCGCGCGCGCTCATTACGGCGCGTGCGTGCGCGCCACACGGCAATACGGGTTGCGGGATTCGTTTGGTCTTGAGATGGACTTGTGTGTTTTAGTCTTTTAGGGACACGTTGAATAACAATTTTTTATGTTATTCTTTATTTAGCCATTATAATATAAAGCGTTAATAATATATCGTGAGGAAACCTGCACGTCTTAGAGATGTTATAAAGTATATAATATTCTCTGAAGTGTTTGAATCTACCAATACGCACTTGGCTAGCGTAGTATGAGAGCTATCTCTCGTTATGAGATGAGACCCGGTCCAGCAGTGGACCAAAGCTTAACAAGGGTTGAAAAAAAGTAAGTATTTCTCGCAATCCACTCAATGTTTTCATATAGTGATTATGATTGAATTGATAATATTAAGTTTGCTAACGCTTGAAGTGAAATACAACTACTTGAATATCATTAATTTATTTAACATCTTGAGCTTGATTTGATGATTCCTTGTATTTGTTTTACAGTGGTTTCTCTACCATTGTTATTTTTCCAAGATTTATTTGCAGTAAAATTACAAATGAATGCTATTAATTACGTAAGTGTCCGGAGGCAAACAGTAAGATTTGTATTTGTAACCATTTTACATTGCAATGCGATATTGTATGCAATTATAACAGAAAATATGTAAAATTGAATTATTATATATGAACTAATTAAAGATATCTTAAGACATATCCGTCTAACCCCAACGCAGCGCAACCGGAAAGCGGCCGCGCTCAGATCGCGATACTAAGCGTGTTCATCTCTTTCTAGTTTTTGAAAAACCGACCCCTCTCGCTCCTGCACCCCACCACCCCACGACCCCTTCTCCTAATTCCTTACATATTTAAATTCCACTTTCAACGTTCGCCGGAGTCTTCATATTGTCTCCATACGTTTCGTATGTTTTTCTGTTTGGAAGATTTCGCCTAAGAATTAATGAAGCTCGATGATTTGTGACGACTGTACGAGTCTCTTACAATTTTCGTATAAAGCACGGAAGTCTATTTATTAGTAATTACGTGTTATTTAGAAGTAGTAATTATGTATTCACCGCGATGGTTTTAATCCCTTATACCTAATATGGTAACTAGGGTAACTTTCGCATATTAAAGGTTTATTCAACATGTTTCATATTATACTACATTTCAGTGCTGTAAAGTTGTCTTTTATGTACCCTGTATATACATATGATATATTTTGATAGCTTTGGGTATCAAACGCTGAATATCTTTTACTAAATCTTATATATTCATTGTAAAAAAAGACAAAACTGTCTTTTGTTTGGTTCTATCGAAATAACGAGTGTAAAAGAATATATGTCATCGAGTCATAAGGCTGCTTCCTGCTGACCTAATTTAGAACGACGCGACAGAACATTGTGACGAATACTAGAAAATTTACATCAATGAAATATATAGTTACACCTCGTTGGGCGTCAACCTAGCGAACCCGATACTAAAAGTCTTATTATAGAAATGTTGAGGTTATTAGTATATCATTGACATAATACTGCCACAGTTTTAGATTTATACTTCCTTCGAAGTATCGATTTCATTATTTATACGTCCTAGAAAACATTAGACCTCTTGATTTGAAATGGAGTGTAGAGGAGCACTAGAGCTAGATTTATTTATTTCCTACACTATTAACTACAATTAAAATTACGAGTTATGTCAACTTATTTGTGGATTAAGTTACGTAATATTATTAATTAAGCAATACTTTTATAAGATATTAAATATTCTTTCTGTACTATAATATAAAAGTAGTACAGTGTATTCCTTGTAAAAAGACATAATATATTCATTATGGAGATAAACTCGAGTTAAGCCACAGGTACCCAGTTTTTGTGAAGCACTTGATATAGCAAGCATTAAAACATACAATTTATGTTAATACTAATTTATTTTAGACATATTTATTGATGACAATTAGTTTAATTTAACCGAAAGACAGCGGAGAGTCAACATAATATACATAATTTTTTATATTCAAATTGTTACATATTGCTTCTAGTGCGACAAAAGGCGAGCCTTTTGAATATAAAAAGCCTTATAGTGTAAAGGTTACGGAGCAAACGGCCGCCTAACAGTGACCCGTGCGCTGCGGACGACTAAAGCACTTGGGGTTTCTCGCGCGCTGTTGGTCCTTGCGTTGTGATATAATTGCGTGGAAGTGGCAAGAGATTCAGAGAATAAAGAATATAGATAGAATAGAATGAGTACGTGTTTTCAATGAATTTTGTGTCTTGATGTACAATAATTATTTTTTATTGTTCCACTGTAGAGTCGAATCGTAGCTGTAGCGACAACTTTTGGCATGTATATTTACTATCATTTTCACATAACGGTCAACGTTAACTTTGTTTTTGTGAAAACAAATTTTCAAAGTTCTTGTCATATTACAAATTATTAAGAAGTTACATTTTGAAATATTTCTCTAAATTCAATAAGATGCAAGAACCTGTATAATATCGTGGTAACTGGTACGACATTATAAGAGTGATGAGCAGTTTAGACAATATGTGTGATCATAGAGTCATTGAAGGCTGTACAAAAGGATTCAAAAGCACGCGTGTACGAGTATCATCTAAAAAAAAAAACGAGGATTTGTTATTCGTACAAACAATGACTCTCTAACCGCCAAAAAAAATTGTCAATGAAACGTCCTATTCGGGAATGGTAAACAAACTATGGGCGAGCACCGATGACCTTGGTGAAAAAAAAAAACAGTTTTAACGCACGCTGAAATAGATTAAAAACGGTTCGGAATTTTTTATTTGAGCGACACGAAAAGCGAGAGTGCGAAGATTTTTACCGCTTTTTTTTCATCGTACGGTGTAGATGAATGGAATATTTTTTCGGGCGTTCCGCTGCGGCCGTTCGCGAAATTTAGAGATCGCCGTCTAAAAAAAACTGGTATCCGATTTGTTGTTGGCGTGTTTTTTTTTCGTTCGCGTTCGAAAGTGAAAAAAATTCAGTTTGTCGAGCGTCCCGCGCGGAAGAGAATTTAGTGATCGCTACGTGTGTGTGTTTGTGTGTGTGTGTGTGTGTGTGTGTGTGTGTTTGTTTTTTATCGTTTTTGCCGATCGGGAGTAACGCTGGCCGCAACCGGTTGAGCGATGCGTGCACATTGTTTTGGATTTGATGAAGTTATGCAATTTTAAATGCAGTTATCGTATATAGCGAACAATCCCTACTTTATTTCTCATGGAATTATTTTAAATTGTTTATCCAAACTGTTCGTTTCTATTTGCCTTTATGGTCTCTCGTTTATGGTTTATTATAGTGTAATAATCATTACGATATAAAGATACATCTTTTACGATATAAATATGTGAATATAAAGAAAAAGGCTTTGCTAAAGTTTGAGTTATCACTCAAAATATATTTTCGTTGCTTAGATTCATATCTCTCATTGTCGAGGGCGTGTTTTCCTTTTCGTAAATTCGTAGATGTTATGGCAGTCGGTGAATTGCAGGACAGCTGGCATTGATAGGTCAGATCGCGGAGAATCAATTTTTCTTTTAAAAGTTTTAACTAATGTCACAAACGGATGCCATGAACACTGTTTAGAATAGTCTCTTGGTATATCTAAGTCTGTTTATTACAAACTTCAGCTCATTGCATTTTAAATAAGGGTCTACGGGTTTTTAAGCAATGCCTAATTATTTTGTAATTTTCTAACACCGGTCAAATTTATGTGGCTGCGAACATAGCGGAACTCGACCATAAATCGAAAGGTTCTTTAGGAGATTCTTGAACATTTCTGACATCAATTATGGCGGGATTGTGCAGAATTCCAGCCCTTAGGTGTAAAGAGGGTAAATTTTTGATGTGCAGGGCGATAAACTGCGGGCAGACCACGAGTCTCGCGCGTACTTTTAACTTGATTTCTGTTGATGGATATTGGATTCAAGGGTGACTTTTTTATGTCAAAAACAATTCGTCCAAAAAGAGTGTTAAGCGAAGCGTTTAGATTTTAAAAATGGTTAAATAATTTTAAAATTGTTGTGGTACATTATTGATGAAATTATTCTATTAATTTGTGGTTGGTTAGGCTCTAAAAATAAACCCTTCTGTAAATAAAACATTTTGAACAGTTAATTTTACTCTAAAACCACTATTAAAGAGTACCGGACAAGTGTAAAGTATGAATATATATTAAATCCGTATAAAACTTTAACAATATATCTATATATATATATATATATATATATATATATATAGGAGATTTCCACGTATATACTCACTCATCACAATATCTCGGGAACCATAGGACTTAGAGACTTGAAATTTGGTAGGAATATTACTTTTGCTATGTAGAGGTCAGCTAAG
>DWDX01001915.1:0-16747 GCA_018245675.1 Agara michaeli | reverse complement strand
TCATAACGTTATCTCAGGAATGTGAACTCTGCCAACCCGCACATTGCAAGTGTAGTAAATTATGTCTTTAACCCTTCTCAACCTGAGACGAGCCTCGTGTTCAACAGTGGAACGATAAAAGGGTTGATGACGATGATTAAATTATACTTCGCTTTATCATAAATAATGTGATGAGTACGAACCCAACGCGATACGTATTCGTAGGAACACTATCATTTGGTATGCAAAATATACTTATCAAATAGAAAAGCAGTAAAATGGTAAAAATAAATTGTAAAGGAGGAAATGATTAAGTTAGTACCAAAATTAAAATGTGATAACTGTTACTGTATACAATTAAAGTGAATTTGTTATTTACTTCCACTCGTCATCAATAAAACTGTTACTATTATCAAACCTTTTACTTTAATTGAAGAAGTACAAAATTTAATGTTTGTTTCTGTAAAATTTCCAGTGTACTTAAACTGTTAAATAAATAAATAAATCAAATGTGTAATTTGAACGTTAACCCTACGTGTAATACTGCGTAAACCTGATTAATTTTTAGTTAGAACTGAGTAAATAAATCATAAAATGAATTCAAACGAAATCTGTGACGTCCCTTTAAACAGCATGTTACCTTATCGTAATCCAACTATAAAAGTAATATTATAAAATATTTTCATTATGTAACCAACAACTTGCGCGTGGATATCATTAAATAAAATTGTTCACGATCTATAATATTCCAGAAATACTGTAATGACAACAAGACACGCTCAACTAATCTAGACGAAAATATTAAAGATGAATATTTAACTCCAGAAGAAATACAGTTGAGAGCCTTAATAATGTTGAAGTGTAAAAGGTCATAACATCCCTAACGTAATGATATAATTACACATTGCTTATGGATTATAATTATATTTATATACGTTATTGACAATTTTACAAACGAAAATTGAAATACAATCTTTCACGCACAGTACCTACCTTGGATACACACGGTATGCGCAGATTATAATCCAGCACACACCAGGGCTGTACGTCGCCACAAAGAATAGGTACCTACGCAAAAAATCTATGCGAATGACCGATGAATATTTCACTCCAACAAAGCACGAGACCGTGTACCTACCTATCGTGTAAATATTAAAATATGCAGATAGAAACATTACCATGGACTTTCTTTCAGCCCGGCCGCTCTCCAGTTTGTACTTACTACACACTAAATAATACGGATAAATCTGATGTTACTCACTGATTGCTAGATATTCAGGATATTGCTATACCTACTCGTATATACCTACTAGAGAAAATCTAGAAGTTAAGATTTCAGTATTCCATTACAGCGTTTTTGGCTTCGAATCCTGACGAGCAGCCATAATTTAATCTTATCCTCCACCCCAGTGCCCGTAACCCGTCATAAATATCTTGCTTAGCAATATAAAAAAAATATTGAACTGCGACATCAATATATTTTCATTAACAAAAGTTCTAGCACCGTTACGCCTTAATATCTTTACCTTTACGCCTAACGTTATGCCTTAATGTCTTCTTGTTTTGAATTTGGTACAGTCAAATACTTAAGGACACACAGAGAATTAAAGGGTGTAATAAAGTCTATTGTAACTAATGTGTCTTTTCTCATCGTCGACTCCTAAAGTACAATGGTTAGCTCCAACAAGATTCAAGTCATGTCTTAAGTTATTAAACCCTTGCGGACGCTTTAGTATTGTCGACTCATTGAACCGTGCGGGGTAAAAGGCGAATAATTTTCTCGGCTTTGTCTGCTCGTAACTGTTCAACTACTGAGCAGTGTCTTTTCCAACTACCTAAAGTTCAGAATGTTCTCGAACAAATTATAAAATATGTATTTCATATGAGAAAACAGAGGTTAATCAATTTTATTGTTAAGTATAACCGGCTTCGCTTTTTCTATTAGTAGATGAGTGTTCAAATTAAAAACTTGATTCGATTCTGAATGTGTACTTTATTTATTATTATCGTTTATCTTTATATACCTATTTTATATAAATAACACTAACGCTTTAACCATTATTTACAAATCAATCGTACTTTGCGTTGTTTATATACTCAAGTCTTTCATTACGTGTATTTACGTTTAGAACATAACGAAATTAATTTCTCCAAGTATTACCAAAAAGCAACGAAACAACGATGGATTGTCACCGTAGCGTTCCCAACAGTAGTTGGTAAAACTTCACAATCATTAGGTAACGATAATGACGTGGGAATTTGACTTACAATAAGGCGAGTTATATTCGTCACTAATTCAATAATATTACATTAGTACTTAAATAATTATGTAGAGTAGATATGTAGTCTGTTCTGACATGGGTGGCCTGTCATGCAGTCCCGTCTCATGCGGTCTTAGGCCATAGTCTACCGCGCTGGCTAATTGCTCTAAATGTTTTCCCTTGTCGTCAGAAGTGACATTCTAAATACACAAGATTAGGACCTTGATGCTCTAAGCATTTTCTGCAGGTCAAGAATCTTTTTTATATATATATTTTAGGCGTCTATGGTAAATATGTAGTTGGATCAGATATATTTTAACCTTATAGTGTATATTAATAATATGTTCAGTGATTATAGTTAAGTATTTAATATTAAACGCATTACACGTAACTAAATAAGCCCGTAAAGACGTATCCAATAAATAAATTAAGGGAGACAATCTATGTAATATAATTATACAAGTTTCAAGACTTAATCTTAATAAGCAACCATTTAACATTTTCATATATTTAAGAGTAGTAGGAATCGCGTGCAAACAATTTATATTCATCTATAAACGATGACATGACACCTATATGACATCTATGTCCCAACTCGAATAGGTCATATCAAGGACTACCTGATATCATTGATATTTAGTTATCGTCATCAAAAAAGCTTTGGAACTCTCAAAATATTAACGGCTTTTTCTTAACACAAGCAGTACACATTCAATGCTTATACTGACCTCAATTTCCGGCCAAATCCTTTTGTAAAAATATCCTTAAAACGGACATCTTAACGTAGTAATTTTTCGGAAAATTCCACCATTAATCTTTAAAATATACTTAAAATTATTTGAATACCAAAACGACTGCCAGATAACAATGACCAAACCTAGAAGACTACAGAAAAATTAAATAGCACATAAAATTGTACAAAGACGAATATTCGAATAAAATTAATAGACCAACTAACTCTATTAAAATTTCCTCCAAAACCGAAGTAAGCACTGCAACAGCTTGCATTGAAAAAAATATAAAACACTTCCTTGCAAACATACTTTAGATTGAGGGAAACAACAAAAATGTAATTTCTACTAAAACCATGAGAAACTGTCCACGCTACGTCCACGTGACTGACCCCGGAACACTATGCATTATTTACGAGATCCTCACCGCATACGGCAATTAAGGTAGCCGTTATTAAAGCTTATGTATTTATCCTACCCCAAGTCATACATTTTTAATGACGCACTAAAGTTCTACCCTCATTAAATAATATTTTACAATCCGCACTAAAACACGTGAGTGCTACTATGAGTTTCGGAATTTATCAATTAAAAAATATGTATAGAAGTTTAAGTCCTAACAAATTATTATTTAAAAGTACCTTAAAAGATGTGAATAATTCCGTCCGCTCGACAGTCAGCTCACAAAACAAACAGCACACGTTATATAATATTAGGTTCAAACGCGAAAGAACACGTACGTCACAATATGAGACGGCGACACGTGCACCCTCTACGGGGATGTGAAGGATACTGCCTGGCGTACATCAACGTTGGCCGTCGAGCTTACCGTGAAACGAAATGCGCAAGTCACGACCGAACTTTTCCACGTACTTTTAAAACTAGGTTTAAAATAATTCCCTTTTCACCTTACCCACTAGAATCATCGTCTTATTACACTTTAGTGATAGAGCCCATGGACTAAAATTCACTAATAATAATACATATAAGCACCCACAATGCAAAATTACTTGATAGTATGCAATAATACTTACTGTAATTACTCCGAACGACGATTTTAAGCAAAAGCAATCTTACCTTGAAAGCGTAATTTCTTATGCCTTTAGTGTTCACCTCGTTTCTAATTTTTTTGTAGAGTGAAATTTTGAGAGTACCTAATATTTTTATGGAAAATTATTTTTTGTCCTGGTGGCTTTCATGTTACATGAAATGTAAAGAACGCTCTGAAATAATAATCTTCAATAGGAAAGCAGTCATGGTTGTTTTGTAAAATAATTTGTGTTTTTTATTACAAACTTTCTTTTACAATACCGCACGCTAACGACTTCTAGGATAAATATACATCTATGGAGAACAAATAAAGAAATTGAACACCGTTTACAAACCTATATAAAACTTGTAGTTATCTCCCCAGCTGCAAAATGTTCTATTAAGTAAATAAAAAATCCAGAGTCGTTGTATAAAACAGAAGTACGTCAGAATGATTTTAAATAGCCGACATTAATGGAGAGGTCACTTACATTTTGTTGAAAATGCCACTGCTACAGTTTCAGTGCATCCTGAATCTGAATTAGTCATGCCAGTCCGTTTCACACTTTTATCAAAAAGGTCCAGAGCTTTACGATCGATGGCTCTCGAAATATATGTCAAACAATTGCTTATTAAAATGAATATATATGAATATACATGCATAATTTGTGAGGTCGCATTTCTTTAAGTATTCAGTCACATTAAACAGTTAGTTCATATCGTTGTCATTAGATAAACTGTTGCTAAGCCTTGTCGGACGCTTCATTGGTTTTCTGTGCTGTTGGACTTATCGTAGGTTCTTCCCAACTGCAAGACAAATGTTATGGTGCCAATCAAAAAGCCACAGTCAATAGTATTCTTATTTTCGCCACCATTGTGCAAAAAATTCAGGTTCGGGTTAATATGTATCTTATGTGTTTTATTGAGAGACTTATTCTATATATTATGTTTCGTAATTACGCACAGAATATAAACACATACATTTATTTATGTATTTATAATATAAACTTCATTCAAGTACTTCAAAGAGTGTGACCTAAAAACTATAATTTAAGTAAAGCTTGATACTAAAACAAAATACTTATTTAATGAACGAAAATATTCTGTCTCTACGTAGCTCAATTTGACCTAATTGACACTTATTTTCTCCGACGTAATATTCAAGGCCAAAAACAAAAACATTTACCTAGCATTTTATTATTTCACAACATAAATATTCTTTCATTGGTTTCTTTTGCCGTTCTTAGAAAATTCGACGTGTCGTGATCATTACATTTAAAAGAACATACTTTTCATATAAAATACTAATTTAACATAACAAAAAAGCCTGCTTTCAGCTCATGAGTATTTAATTCGTATACAGTTAAAACCCTCGAATTGCAAAATATAATACAAATTGACAATTGTAAAGAAACGAGTAAAGAAAGAGCTCAGCTCTCAGGAGCTGGAACCAGTACGAAACCTCGGTTGACTAAACCAAATGTGATTGATCTGAGGATGTCTCTTGTGGGTTTCAAATCCCAAGTCTGACCGTTCCTGGAAAGGGGGACTTATTTTCATAGACTGGAGAAATAATGGTGTCTTTCGAGTTATGTAAGGAAATTTGACAACCGGCGACGAAATGCTTATGTTCTCCAAAAGGAAAGCGAAGAAGCGTTTTCAGAAGCGATTTCGTCGTTAATACCTAGCAGGACATGTGTCAGATCCGGAGCGTATCTGAAATACGAACGATCAATATCAGCGAACTGCTGTATAAATCAACTAAATTAATCAGGTATCAAATTCAATAAATTTTCAACGTATTCACGCCTGGTACTCTATCAATATTCTTATAATACTTGCAACGTTATCCGTTCGAGATGCCAATCCAGATTAAATAAGCTTGCTAAGTAATTAGTTCTCAATTCGCTCATGTGTTGTTGTTGAACCAATACTCGGAAATTGAAATAGTAGTTACGAACGCAATGCCCAATATTTTTTTACAGATAAGATACAAGCAATAACAGCATTTTGTTTATGTTGACGACGGTCTAAGCCCCGAGGGATCGAAGGGTTCGACGAAGGCGCTGTGGCTTACAAGAAGTATCGGAGAGGCTGGCTGCCAATTCATAATTGACCTGCCTTGTCCTCCTCGTCTTCACCTCCTTTTGATACAAAAGGGGTAAAGATTATTGCTGTTGACAGGTCTTACTTCGTTGGACGTATAACTAACGTGCGAAGCTCATAGAGTATGCCCATGGGAAAGATCCCGGCCAGCAACGGTTTGATATCAAAATGATGGAGTGCTTTGTAGACCCTTCGCCTCTTATTTCAAGTGGCGTTAATTAGTATCTGATTTCAAATTATAATAATGAATATTTTATATATACGTTTATTGACCTGAAACTAAGCAGGTCGTTGAATATATAACTAAATAGTCCCGGTCAACTGATTTATAAATAAAAAACGTCAAATTCATGTACTAATAATTTCAGAACGTCAAATATCACATATTATTTTTATTAGCCAATCAATTTCCACGCAACGGATAAGGGAATCTGAAAACCTTACCGTCGGATGTAAGCATCAAAGATTAATAAAATAAATATCATATATCACATAATACACTTCTATGTAAGTGCTTTAACCCATAAATCTTCGGTTTCTATCAAATTCCAAAGTTTGTGATAAAATTACAAGAGGCAAAATTCTTATTTCCTATTTGAAAGAATTCTATGGCTCTCTTGCGTATTGTTGAAACCATAAATTACGTGTGATGAAAAAAGTCTTTATATTATAATATTGTGGCAAATATTATTAAATAGTTAGAAAGTTGCAAAAGTAAAATAAAATATAGAACTGCTAAAAATATATTCAATTTTAAATTTAAATAACGTGTTCGAGGTTATGAACGATAAAATAATTGTGTATGTACGATATTTATGTCAGAAATTTGTCTGACACGCGACATCAATTTACAGCTGGCGAAAAATTAATACCGTCAGGGTAAAGTTAGCGTTAACACCGCTTAACAAATAAATCTTCCGTTCATCATTTCGAAGATTGCGGTAAAATTACACGAGGCAAAGTCCTTATTTACGTTTTAAAAGAATGTTATCACTCCCACGAGGGTAGTTGCGAATATAAATTTCGTGTGGCGTAAACGAATTTTTGTTCGTTTTTCGTTTAATAGGAAATTAGTTGAAGTATACAACCGTTATCATTACTATTTGCATCTACATCTTTGATCTTCTTTTTATAACAAAGTCCGGTACAAACATGACCTGAAAATGTCATTTAAATAAACTTCACATTATTTGTGTCAGTTATGTACACATTTTTCTATTTATTTACTTACACTTTCTAATAATACCTAAGCCTAGTAGGTCGTACAAAGGTCGGACTTGATGCTTAGTCGGCGGACATAGCGCGTGAGTACATATTTACTTATAAAATGTTCTATACAAATATATAAGACAGCGTAATTAGTTTCCACAATTCATATCGATAGTTTAATTTAAATAAATCCAGATAACCACCGGTCATTTGTTTTAAGCTAGCAGTGATTGCCGTAAAACTTAATGTCTTTTCGGAGGTTGAATTTGTTCGATAAGCCTTACGTGGAATTACTGAATACTTTTATCTGATTACCTACCTGTCTGGATTTTATGGAAATAATATTCGAGCGCAGCTACCGATGCTGATCGAGTTCTTGTGTAAAATCTGACGATATTAACTGCAGTAAAATTCGTTTCAAATAACTCAAAATTTTCAATATTTTCTCTTCGAGTGCATCCATTTTTATCCTCTATGAATTTCCTGTGGTGGACGAATTAAAGTAGATGACAAACAAGAAGGTAGTTATCCACCTTTGAATTATAAAATAAACGTTTATAATTAATATGGTAAAACTGCTTATCGCCATCTCATACTGGTTAAAATCTTGATATTTTACCATGTTCGTCCGTCACGAAGTTTTGCTAGAATTTTGACAAGTTTTATATAAAACGTATGTGTATAATAAGCTGCATAATATATAAGCTGCATCTTTAAAATATTCAAAAGTATTGCAACTAATTCGAAGTCCGCAGAGACATTTAAAAATGGCCGAACGTAAAAATATTGTGGCGACAGAGCAATGTACGGGTTGCCATTTCGGTGAAATACGCTCGGGCTGTTGCTGGCTACATGTACCTAGACTCGTGTTAACAATAGCTCCGATGACCTCTTTAGATCGTTTCTAAACATCTATATACCTACGTATAAACATCTATACAAATTGAAATCAATATGTAAGTACTCGTACTTAAGTCGTCTTAACATTTTTTAGTCTCTACTATATAGTGATATCGCAGACAAGGTTCAGTAGCAAAACGTGTCTGCGCGTAATTAATGCTTTATCCAGACTAAATGTTGTACGGCAATATATTGTACTGGCTTATCTTACGATTTCTTAGTTACCGACTACAAATATATTTCTTGTCTACGTGTACGTTTATCGTTGCATTTATTTCTATCTCCAAGCAAAAGTGATTGCATTATTGTATTTCGATTTGATGAGTAACGCAGTACCTATAAATAGAATAGAGGAGAAACATGTAGAAACATATATAATATATTACAGTATAGAAGAAGTATAACTTACGTGCGTGCATCAGAACACTCTATATATGTAAAGTTATTGAGCGTATATAAATTTATTTCATAATATAAAAGCCAGAACAAAGTAACAAACAATAAAGCTGTTAGCATGAATTCGAAAATCCAATAGCGCAGTCAATTAAAAATGTCAGTAAACTAAACAAGCGTTGATCAAATTCAGTTGACGGTGGAGCGATCCAAGTGATAGAACTAAATAGTGTGATAGTTGAATTATTTAAAAATGTGACCAATTTTGTTACGTTACGTTACATTTCATAGATCGTTTTATTTCATTTTGTATTATTAATCTATTAATTTACCTATGTACGGCTATTGCTAAGCGAACATTTTATATTACAGTAAATTATATAAATAAAAAGATAGTAAACAATAAATATGTCTTTTCACTGCAATCTGCCAGAGAGGTAGCTCGAATTGTAATAATAGGAATAATGTTCTCCCAAGTTTATTTTCTAGTTTCTTGATCATGGCTTACTCGTCAAATATAAAACGGAATAGCAGACTGTCGCAGAGAGAATACATATTATTTCCTTTAAACATTTTTTAAAAGACTCTTCTATTAAACATCCAAGTCAAGTTCGTTCCCGATCGTCTATTGAAGCGGAACGACGCTGCTTTAGGCGTCAATGACTAATTTAATGAATTAGCGTGCAATGCCTCTGAGCGGATATAGCGCGTAGCACGCGACGCTCGTAATTGGCGATGATTATATAGCAAGGTGCCCTTTTTAAGTTATTTCGAATAAAAACAGGACTGCATTTTTATTTTATTCACCTCGTTCACGTACATACTATAACACTTTAAATGGTGCATGAGAAGCTACATCTACGTACTGTACGTCTAAAATAGTATACCGTAAACTTTAAACCTCCCCGTAGTAACAGTAAACCTCCGCTTTCGTTTATGTCTCCTTGCAGAGGTTAATCTCTAAAAATTCTGAGCTTAACTACAAGTTCAAAGCTTACAAGAGTAAAGTAAGTTAGTATTGTTGTTTGCTTATAAAAAGCTAATACTTCCTATTGTTCGATCTCCTAAGGAAACCTGTTCATAGCGGATGTAATTTGCTCCGACATCCAGATTGTAAGGTAATCACGTCCGCCACGAACATCAATGACTAATTCTGTGCATTAGCGTACATGGTCTCTGAGCGGATATTGCGTGCGGTACCCGCAACGTTCTCTGAAATTACCGATGACGTGGTAAGAACCCCTTTCATCCCCATTTTAACCGCTACGATGTGATATTAAAGTTGCTTGTTAGTAGAAAAATGTAAATAGAAATTACACGTGCAAACAGTAGGTTATATTTTCAATTAATTTGAAGTCCAAAAACACTTGCGTAAAATAAAGGTCAACTACCTATCCTCAAATTTCGGAATCTTAAAGTATTGACATTTAAAATTAGACGAAGTTCACTTGTAGACAAGTTTATTGTAAATAAATAACATATCCAACACATCCTTCTTGTCTCTACAATACATAACTGAGTACTTTCTTAAACGAAATAAAGTTCTTTACCGATTATTTGTCAAGTTAGTTATGTCTTGTATTTTAATGTATTTTCATAAATCAGAATACACTTATCACGAATGTTCCAAAATTTTGTTATATTCTTAAAAAGCTTAGGTCTATTCACATTACGAGAAAAAACAAAGGTCTAGTTTAGATTGCTGTATTTGTTATATGTTTAATATCAATACACTTCTGATAACTAAGTTGGTATAATAATACCCTACTTTTAAAATCCATATACGTGTATTACTGTAGCGGGTCCTATTTATTTTTATAAAAGATTAAGCCGCGTAAAAATACACATTGTTTATTCAGCGCCTCACAAAAACTGTGGCTTTCAGTACCTCATAAATAGCGATAAAGCTTACCGCCAAATTCACAATAGACCCCGACAAGACCGCTTGTATTGTGTGGTTTTAAAAACTGCTTCTAGAGTGAATGCCAATCATGCATCGAATAATGCGAATTTATTTTCAGTTCATGTTTACTCGCTCTAATTTACTAAGGGATTAATCATATTGTTATTTAGATTCCTCGAGTGTGCTCAAATAACCTAAATAACTATCACACAAATAACAAACATATAACCTAAATAGTAATTTGGATAACTCCTGCTTACACTCCAAACAATATCCATTGTGTGCTATTCAAATCTTCTAATCATTGGAACGGTATCATAGTACAAACTATATAAGCGCCCGGTATGATGAGAACAGAACCCTATGCCCCCAATGAGTAATATACAAGTGTTTACTTTATTGACTTTGTTTGCTTTGTAAACACAAGAGAATAGACAGTTAGCTTTAGATAATTACAACAGACGAATGTGCTTAGAACTGCCATAGTGAAGCCTTCGTAAAATTGACATTACACTGTAGTGCTGATTATAAAATATCAGTTACTATAATTTATATAATATAATATTTAAACAATATTTAAACAATTATTTTGCCGATGTTTGTTGCCTACATTGAGAAAAACAATAGAACAGGTGCAAAGAATTAATTGCTATAACATTTTGTGACGTATTCACAAATTTTGTTAACTTGTAATAAATGTCCAAACGGGATAGACATTATACTCGTACTTTGTATAAATGTTGTAAGTATAAATATAAATAAACGCAAGTTTTTGTAAGTAATAAAATTTGAAATCGCTAAGAATTTTTAGGTACAAATAAGGGACAGACTATTTTTGCTCTACTTTTACCACAATTCCCGTGTGCACCAATTTTAGATTTTTAGTCAATTTTACCACCACTGTATCCTTGGCATGCGCCTTTCGTTATGTTTATGGTAGTCTAAAAAAATTATAGTACATTTTCACTAATTTTAAAAACTTACTATTCACGTCCTCGAGTTACTTACTATTTCAGTCTTTTATGAGGAGTTCCGTTAAAAGAGGCCCGCCAAAGTAAGATTAGGTATTACAAGTGTGTTGACTCAAAAGCTACATTGTCTGTCATACAACATTTAAAGCCATTTTATAAACTTAAGCCTGCTCGTTTTCTATACTAATATTATAAAGAAGAAAGATTTGTGCGTGCGTGCGCGTGTGTGTATGTAACGAATAGGCTCAAAAACTATTGAACCGATTTCAAAAATTCCTTCACCATTTGAATGCTACATTATCACTGATCAACATAAGCTATATTAATTACAGGATAAAAGAAGGATCCTTACTAAAACGACAATAATGTAAGCCAAGGTCGAAAAAAATTGCCATAAAATGTCTTTAATCACATGCGCTGCGAAAACGATTGATGATAGAACAAAAAAATGCTGTACAATATTAAAGAACATATCAATATACACAAAAAATGTCGCTATAGCATATGTCTAACTATTGCAGTTATGTCACTATAAATAGTTTTTAACATTTTAAAAGCTGACAGAAATTCCGACCGACATCAGACCACGTTATCCGTCCCTTGGCATTGATCCTTATCCAAATAAATCTAATTTCTAAGCAAGACTGTTTTAGTATCTGTAAGCTGCTTTTTAGTTTATTCAAATCGGACATTCCGTTCAAAAGATATTACGAATTTAAAACGTTGAAGAATTAAAAAATTAACGCCACCGCACCGCCGCGCCGCGCTGCCGCTGGTATAGCATGGAACAGTCGGCACCGAACATCTAACCAGCCATGTTGTTACGGAAATTTTACATATCTTATATGAAATTAAGTTATTATACCATTATCTTAATCGACTCATGCCAACGCGTGGTCCAAACTGCTAGTTTATTATATATTGAAATAATAAATAAATGATTATAATATTGTCCTACATTGGTGTCTTATCGAAATTTACTTAATACTTAATAACGACGTTTGAATTTCGAAACGGACCGCATACGAAAACGCCCGAATATTTCGTAACGGATGCCTAATCTTCAAAAACGGAGACATAATAAGCCGCTTCTCCCGATAGGGGGAAGGTAAATACAGCCGAAGATGCTGACAATTATCTTGAAACAAAATTAGAGGTATTCAAGATTCGCTCGGGAATTAGGTCGGCGTTAATAAAGCTTGTTAAAATGCTCGCCTTCACAGAGCACATACAAAGTACTCGTAGAAATACTCCGAACAATATTGACGAATCTTATTTTGCTAACTTGTTTCGTACATACACCTAGACTGCGCTGTTTATCCTACTAATGTTATGAATGCGAAAGTTTATGCGGATGTTTGTTACTCTTTCACGCGATAACTACTAAACCGATTTAGATGTAACTTTTCAGTGATATAGGCTGTACATCAGAATGGTACATGAGATACAATTTATGAAGATTTCATTTATTTTGGCCGTTACATAACGATAGCTATCAAGTATGTAGGAAAAATTCCTGACCTCTGCGCCTAATGAGAGCTATCGTGACGTGCTCTGCCTAAACCGCTGGAGTTACAAGAAGACAATGTATGGTGGGATTGTTTGTTTCAAATAGTTCTAAATAAAAGTCCGCAACTCCGTAGTCCGTAGGATACTTTTTTTACAATGCACATTTTACAGTATTTATCAATAAACGCGGGCGAACCTTGGGGCGGAGGCTAGTACATTGTTAATTTTCGTGTAGACTACAATTGTGACTAATGGCAGACCAGAATGGCAATAGAATGATAAAAAATACAGAGAATCCCAAAATAATATTTTGTAGATAAAAAGAGACAGATAATAAAGTATAAGGTTTCTTTTGACATGTCTATTTGGTATTATTCTGCGGGTTTCGTGAATGTAAATACATTATGTATCATTAAGTTACTTGGTTATTCGTATGCCGCCGCGCAAATTACGTTCCGCCCTAAACTAACTCGGGTGTTATCACGTAATGTGTATCGTCAGTTTATTTTGAGGTCTACTCAACATAACACTTGTCTTCGTCGAGCGGAAATAGTTTGGAATGATACTTTTTTGGTAAACCGTTAGTGACATAGATCCATTCTAAGACGTATAAATAAAATGTTGTGTGTGATCTCAAAATAACTGTGTTTTTTCAATGCATTATTTACACGATACTGAAATTCAAACAAACGTTTTTTTTTTAAATTTACGTTTGTTTGTCCGGGCTAATCTCTTGAACGGCTGCACCGAATTAATGGGAGATCTGCTGGAAGATAGATAAAGATGGAAGATAGGTTTAGTCCTATTTTAAGTAATTAAGCAATGATTATTATTATTAACGTATTTCAATGATACATATTATATAAATATTAATACATAAATAGCTGGTAGGCTTACAGATAAGGTAAACACGCCGAAAGCGATAACCAAATAATCGATGAAACCCTTAAGTTTTGTTATCTTACACAAAGCCGTGGGAATCTCAATTGCGTAGATGGGTTGCGAGCAATAATTCTAATTCATAACGTCGTAAGAACACAATTTAAGAAAAAGGGAGAGTAAATAGACGCGAAGAAAAGAGAAGATGCTATGACGTACCGTCTGAGAAAGGAGTTATGACCTAATTGTGAAATTATAACATAACGTAACATCACGCCTGTAATCCCCTAAGGGGTAGGCAGAGGAGTGTAGTACACCGGGCACACATCCAGACTCCGAGTCACTGCTAGAAATTGTAATTAGAAAAATCCAGCAGTACCCAACCCGGGATTTGAACCCAGGACCTCCCGATCGGCAGTCGCGCTAGCAACCACCCGACCAACTAGGCAGTTAAATATGGTAATTTCAATAAATGGGTGTGTCAAAATGTTATCATCATAATTGGAGCCCACAGACGACCATGAACCGTACTGTGCTTTTGAATCCGCAAAATAAAATAAAATTTCATTAAATACACGAAAAAATAAAACTCAAAACAACAGCAACAGTTCGAATAAACATAAAGAGAATCAAAGAGAAATGAATCGACAAACGGAATTGTCGGTTGCAGCGAAATAGCCATGAATCAGCGCCTCCATTGCTGTGATCGATATTGGTGTCTAGACAAATCAACCAGCACGCAGCGTTCACACCTCTCTGCACTCGCGTTTAAGATTCGCTTTGTTCCATTCAAAAGCAAACAGCAAACGAGCTTGCATTCGGAGCAATCGAAAATAGAATCGCAAAATGTAATCGACTACATAATACGTTATTGAAATTATATTGAAGTGCCAGTGTTATATTATTCACATACGCGTATAACCAATCTTCTGTATATGTCGTAATATCGATGATTTTTTATGAGATGCTATACAATAAAACTTTGGAGGAGGCCTTTTTCGAAGGACAAGGTGTAAATTAGTCTAGGATATAGCACGCTAGCCTAGAATGTGTTTATTGACTCTAGTCTTGAATACAACCAAATGGTAAGTAAAGGGTAAAACAGATTACACTATTTCAACCTTTTTATTGTTCAACTCGGAAGCTTCTATCTAATTGCCATGTGCAATACACGATATAATTACAGCAACAAATAAAATTTTACAAATAAATATTAATCGATACTTATAAGAATAAAAAATGCAAATGAATCACACAAGTAAATATAGGTACTTTCGTGAATCATTCGACGCTCCGTTACAAATGATCAATATATGCGTCTAGACAAATAAACAGGCGACACGTCACCACTACACCCTCGACCCTCGCCCTCCAACTGTACCCATACATTAAGGAATAATTAACGAACTTTTTCGTAATGCAGGGTCCATACATCGACGTGAACGAAGTTATTTTACCACCAAAATGTACATTTAGCTTAAACAGCTTTAGTTTCGCCGTTTCTGTTGCTAAAAGAGCTTTTAAAGAAAGTCTATATACGATATTTTATAGTCATAACTGTTTTTATAATACGCTAAGTAAGTTAAGTATTATATTATGAAGATATTCGGAATATAACGTAACATCGCGCCCATAATATTCGGAATATATATACAGTTAAAATAAATTTAAAACTATTATGAGAGTTACGACCTTATGACTGTTTTTCCAGCTGTTTATTTACAAATTACACATGTATTATTCGAAATATCTTTTAATTATAAAAAGAAAAGTGAAAAATATAATCCAATGGTCCATATCAATGTTACCGCCGCATCTAATCCACATGACCCGCTCGTCAACTTAATCAGAGATTGTAACAAAATGCTCGCGGACGGCTAATCATTCTGCGTAACAGCGCTCGTTATCCAAACGAGCTATCCCTTTCTGTTCTCCCACCACACATTTGGGCTAATATCAAATAGCACATAATAGCAACGTTAACTAAATAACCGTAATTTATAGCACTTTTCGTGCGATTGGATCGATTTATACCATTTTGGCAGCGCATAGCGTGTTAGGCGGTTACATGGACTCCGGTTGGCCTTATTAGCCATCCGAATGTAACCGATAAATAGCTAAATTGTTTAGAACTAACTAAATTAATGCCTTTAAAAGTCCCCAATTACATCGACTGATCCTTAGTCAGTGACAAAACATCATTTAGTTGCAGCGAAAAGATCTAAAGCGAATTAAAAAAAAAAAACTATTTAAATTTTCATAGTAGAAAACTAAAGAATAACTTAAAAAGCGATGCAGAAAACAATAGTAACAAAATCGTACCGACACTAGAAAATGATCAGCTTTGAAAACGAATAGCAACAGTGTAAATGAATAAAACGCGATAGATTGAACAATTAGTGTCGGCGCGCGCGAGGCGAGAGATATGACGCGATATGAGCACACAGCGAAATAGAACAAAATTCCGCTACAATACACGAGAGAGGATAAAACGTATGAAAATGGCTAACCGTTAACTATGCGCCGTCTGGATTTAGTATATCGCATTTTACACTTATTATAACGATTATGTGCGGTATCCTTTATCTCAATTCTGTTTAACGCGTTTAAAATATGTTAGAAAGAAAACGTTAAATAGCTATGATGTTGTTGCTATGCGCTTATTTGTGTAAGAACTTTTGTAACCAAATGTAAATCTTTAACACGTATTGTACAGCTATTAAATCTGAACCATTTAATTTTGTAAATAAATGTATGTATATTTGTAATATTGTAAATAAATGTATGTATATTTGTGATATTGTAAATAAATGTATGTATATTTGTAATATTGTAAATAAATGTATGTATATTTGTGATATTGTAAATAAATGTATG
>DWDX01001914.1:0-16757 GCA_018245675.1 Agara michaeli | reverse complement strand
ACAACTCCTCTGGTGTTGCACATGTCCATAGGCGACGGTGACCACTTACCACCAGGTGGCCCGACTGCCTGTTTGCTCGGTTAAGTTTATAAAAAAAAAACTCGAATCGCTTCAATCTTGACCTGGATGCAGATTTCGAGCGATTTGTAAAGTTAAACAGCCGTCTGCGGTAGGTTGTGATACATTTTCAAAAGGGTTCCAGTGCTTTAACATTAGCAATCGGTTCGGATTATTATCTTTAAGTGAGATACGTTAATTTTGCTAACAGATCTTAAACGTGGTATAAATAAAATTAGTAGTCTCATAATTTAATGACAGTGTAATAAATTATCATGAGCTTGGTCTCGATAATTATTTATGTTAATTTGTTACTCCTAGTATGTAAAACTTGTACGCCATAGAAGACAAAATTTGGATTGATCTAATAATTCGATAAAAACTTTAAATATACGAATATTTGAGCAAAAATTGTTTTTGTCTTGTTTTGACAAAAACAGGAGGTCTCCTTACCCAGCAATAGAATAATAATAATAGATCTATAATTACAATAATTTCTTGAGACTTCTTAACATCTTCATACACAAACTAGGCAGAGCCTGTATGCTGTGTCCAGACAACTGACAAACGTACAGGTATACACACGATATAATACCTATATGGATATTTTTATTGCACTCAGACAGATCAAACAAATCTGTCCATCACACAAATGTTTATCCTCGGCGGGTGTCGAATGCACTACTCCCGGTTTAGCAGTGACGGACTTTAACCATTAGACCGAGAGGCCAGTCAAAGCTCGGAGAAATATGTATGTATGTATGTGTATCCAGTCAAAATAAGCCTCAACAAATACGTACAAAGTCAATGTAACATGTTCTCATTAACATGTTTTGTTGTCGCTGGATAACAATTTGGTTTCTGTAACGGAGCACAAACGGTGCGACCGTACACAACATATGTTTGCTACAATTAACTCTGTAACCGTTTTAATGCCGGGAACATTCCCTATATCCGGGAACGGCCGGGATTACTCCCGGCGTTTGCGCGTTCCGATAGAGCTGTCAGGAAGTTTGCGTTTCAATGTATCACAAATTCTGATTGAAACTATTGTGAACGGGCGGCAGCGCTGCCACTGCGTTGTACAATTAAATTACTAAATAACAATACTGAATGTCTCCTCTCCTGTGCTGAGAGACAAAGGCAAAACACATTTATTTGCATAAATATAGGTTCATAACATATTTGAAAATGATTACATCAATCTTTTGCCTTTTGAAGCGTACAAATTTCAAATATTAAAATACATATTAATAAATATGTTGAGTAAAATTAAAATCAATATTTACTTTCGACATTAAAAATCAATGTAATAATGCAATGTTAAGTACCATATTGCACAAAATATTATATGAAGATTTTTATTTAATGCACCCAGGCTTCATATCCGTTTTCGTGCAATATAGACAGAGAGACCAAAAGCAGGAGGAAAAAACTCTCGGCACTATTTTAAATAAAATCGATTTTATGTTTTCTAGATAAGCTACAGCGGCTTTATTATCAAGTGCATTTTTAATTACTGTTTGTAATCATGCGTTTGAGGTATTTTTTTCGCTTTAAGTTTCTCTTTTAGACATTCCCTTGATAGCATTATGAGTATTCTCGACATATATCCGGGATATTTTCCAAAATTAAACCCGTTTTCGTAACCACTTTGAAGGCATCACACCGCCGACAAGCCCCGACAGGATGTTTGAGTTCAGCAACTTATTACAATTCCGACGTTTCATGCGGTGCCGTGTGATTGGATTCGTTGATTTGCTGTTACATTTCACTTGTCAATACCACTCCACGGTTTTGATATGTGTTACGGTCTGCACTAGCTGTTCCCGCGGATCCACTCAGTGGAATACTGTCTTAGTTGCCTATAAAATATTACATATTGTCAATAATAGTTATGTCGTGTGTTGCGTTACTCCTTATAATATTAGCTATCCGCCAGTGAGTCTCGTCAAAATCGGCGCCACCATTTCGGAAATTAGCTGGAACATACAGACAACACGCAAAATTTAAGAATTGGTTTTTTGTTGTTTGTTGTGGAAAGCTGATACTTTGAGCGTAACAAATAGACATTTCAATTCTACTATAGATGTATAGGGGCGTCTGATTGAGGTCCTAGTATAGATATTCGTGTATTTACTTTGCTAGCGGTTTCGGTTAGTAAATAGTGGAAAGCAAACGTCACGACGATATGCAATAGTAATATGTATCTTAAGACGAGACACGCGGCCGTCTGATCTCAACTTACGCAGACCTGTGCTGTGTTAATTATCCAGTATATAAATATACATAATATACACAGTTCTGTATGCAAACTTAATTTTGTACACCAAATATTTAATCTAGGTAAGAGTCGAAACCGTAATCTCCAACTCAAAAATTAGGGGCACTTACCACTGGACCAATAGACACGTCGCCAAACTTCTTGTACATATACGCATCGGTCACTTAAAATTCTACGACTTCATACCACACTCTCGTCCATTATCAACAGAAACCGCACAGATGCATGAAATTTAAGTACAGTTTGTTTAATTAACGGCACACGCTGGTCATTCAAAAGCACTTCGGCTTTATCGAGCTTTATCTGCGGCAACACAGGCAAACTATCCAAGTGCCGGTTTTACGATTGCTCGATAACATCGACAATACAAAACATTTATTATACATAAGGCCTTGTGCTCGACTAGATCGACGAGAAGATAGATAAAATTCTAATAAAACAGTTAATTAAACCGAATACATATAAATCTTCACAATACTTTGACTAAAGATTTCTGGGAGCAATCCGACCTAAAACTAATCAAACAATAATAAACGTGTAATAATAATCACAGAGCGAACAAAGCAGAAACTCAACTGTGTTGTGTTATCACGTGGTGTGTGAAGGTGAAAGGGTCGGTATAGTTCAACCGCTGCTCTAACGAGCCATCCAATTCGTAACTTTGTATCTATTGAGAACTACCATATATATTACTATTAAATGTTTGCAAATTGTTCATAGAGTTTCGCTTGGAAATCGGTCGCCTTATATGAATATACGACGCGAAATATATCTTCATTAATTTGTTTGATAGTTAAGAATATGATTGATATTTAAAAATTTATAGGCGGCATGTAAGTTCTGATTCGCCCGGAGCCGTAACACCGCGGCGTTTGTTTCTGCCGTGAAACAATTGTTATTGTAAGCGATTGGTATTTCAGTTTGAAGGGTGTGAATATTTTCACGAGTACATTGTTAGTGTTAGTACCTATACTGCACCTACAGTAATTATTAAAAAGAAATCCAACATAACATTTTTCCTTTTTCGGGTGAAGTCGCGAGGGGTGTGTGCTCGTGTTATAAAATAACAAAGTATGAAAACATAAAACTTACGTGCAAGCTTTAATGTATCTGCCCGTCGCAGAGAAGTGAAAACCCGTGCAATTCGGTTGTTCCTGCGACTACTAAAACTCTTTAAAATGTGTGCCTCAAAGCGGGCCGAATGCAGTCAAACGCAGGCCACCCGGAAAAACTACTAGTAAAGTAGCCGAATTGCGAGCGCAATGAAAAGGGTGAAATTGAAAATGTTAAATGAGCGGCGAAGCGTTTCCCTTCGCTCGAGCGTGCTCGAGGTCGGCGCGCTTCGCTCAACTTCGCTCGCTGGCGGCAGCGTCCGAGCGCCTGTTGAGCCAGGCTTGCTCGTAAAATGAAGGCAACTTCGTAAAAGTATATTTTATGAGGGCTTTGATTAAGGAAAGTAATGCCGCAGCGCAAAATCGAATTTCGGGCACTGAAACTGCGGGTTGCAGCGTAATAATACTTCGTCTGGGTTAAACCGAAATTGGATGTCCTTTATGAACTGCTGCACGAATTGCAGTCATTTCTTACGTATAGTCTTATATTTGCGATGCGTTGTGTTTATCTACCGTTAACGTTGCATACGACAACATTATCACTGTCCAGATTCTAGGTAGCGTCATTAACGGTGAATTATATTATTATTACTTTTTATATTCCGTTGCTGGGCACGAAACGCCCTAGTAACAAATTTGCATCAAATTTTTACATATAGGATATTCCGAATTCAGTCAAATATAAGTATGTCAATCTCCCTTAGATTTAATAGAAACATAAATAGAAGCTCTTTGTGCCTTAATGCGTCTGTCAAAACGTAGCAAGCGAGAACCTCTTTATTTTCTCCAAGAAATTTCACCCTTTGAAGATTGGTCACCTACAGTGACGCAAATCGTGACTAAGGGGAAAGGCGCATAAAATAGCGCTTATAAATTTGTCGATGACGTGACGTAAAATCCGAGTCTGAAATTTCCGCTAACTCACCTCGATAACAAAGAAAAAAGATCCGGCACAAAATGGCCCCGTAAATAGAAAACTTGTAATGACATAAATACTGCATTAAGCTCACAGCATAAGGAGCGAATTTATTTGCATTAAATGTACGATACGGTAACCGGCGCCAATGTATCATAAATTTCCATTATGTTACACGACTGTGCTGTCTCCAAATATTGTACTTTGTAAACTGTTTGTCACACGTCCATTGAGCCGACGATGCGTGACAAACGATTTACTCGTTACTGGAATAGATCACTGTGATGTCTCGCTATACAGATTTTCCTATCTCATGTGAAATGTGTATTAAGATAACTGATATATAACAGCGCAGTTTACAAACGAGATATATAAATTTTAAATTATGACATCGATACGACATATGGTTGTATCACTTTTTGCGACCAGTACTGAACACGCGTCTTTCCCAATACTAAAAGCGGCACAGAGCATACTTCGCGCTGCTATAGTTTAGAGGATTGTTACGTACGGTAACAACCAGGGCTAACTGTTGAACGCCACCATCCGAGCGTTGACTGCGCCCCCTGTCGCTTTAACCTTGCAACTGTACTGAAATTGTTGATCGTTTCCTTGGCGCACGAATCTTTGCTTACTGGTACAGTAAGTAGCCGAAACAGATGTCAAGTTATACACCGTTACGTGTTCATCATTGTCGCTGCCGGCTCCTCGTCTGCGATGACGCGAGTCCATGGTGAGACACATGGAACTTGTTTGTTCGGCTGTAACCTTGATATTGTTATTCGTATGTGATCTTGTCGGAATTTTAACGACGGATCAGTTGGTTGAACTTGCGCGCGTAGGCGTTGGAAATTAAGGGGCAGAACGGAATGAGTCAGTGGTGGAATTCTCGGCGCCTTTAGACAAGATTGATAGAAATTAATATTCTGCTTTGTTTTGGTATCCGTCATTACTTTGATCGCTTAAGATTTAATTAAAGCTAAAATTTATGTTTCCCGTTTGTATTTACGTTGATTAATGTAGGTTAGTAACAAATAAAACGTAAGCTAAGGACTGCAAAAATATACAAAAAAAAAAATTGCATTGTTTTGTTTTTCACCCTTTTATTGTTTCGCTAGACACAGGTCTCCTGCCTTAATGAAAAGTTATAACACAATAGTCTACTTCGCAGGTCAAGTGTGGCTTATCAGACTTCACACACCTTAGATAATCATATCGAGAATTCCAAGTTCTGCGGATTTCAATATTTCCCTACATCGTTTTAGCGAGTCACATTTAAGTGTTAAAAATTGCCAGTACGTTTGTTACGTTATATGTCGAGGTTTGAACCATATAACCCGCTGGAACCCAAACTACTACTAGTTATTAACAGGAGAATATTTAAGTTGCTTTATTTCGACTAAAAAAGTCAAGAGTCAGATAAAGTCGCGGAACGTTGGACTGGTGGTGAAGTACATAAGTGTAAAGTCCGGCTGAAAACATGAAAAACAAGCTCCGCCGAGGCGCCCCGAGGCGGCTCCGCTCGGTCCGAACCGCCTTTAATGTAGATTCGGCCCGCTATGAGCTCATTTCAAAGGAGATTTTCTTCATCTGACGTATATTAGGGTGGACTTAAATTTGTTAAATTCCTGTAGGATATATTAGGCAAATGTTACGTTATTTTTAAATGTGTATTTCATCAGTTAGTGTAGGTGTGTGTCTTCGTCTTTCCCGTGGCCCGGCCTCCAGGCGTTGTGGAGACTCAACATTGGGGTTTAGTGGGTAGTTTGGTTGTATTCGGCCAGGAGTCCTACAGACCCCCGGTAGCCCCAGCCGGAACATGCGTAAAAGCATTTCCCAACGTAAAATAAAAAAAGGTGTGTGTCTTCGTTGAATATTTTAAGTTTAAAAATGAGTATCGATCAAAATGAAATATACAAATTCCTGACCAATTAAACTCTTGACATATCTACGTGCCGTTCGATAAATACTGAGCTACTATAATCCGACTATTAATATCCGGAATGAGACATTGTAAATGTATTTACATATATCATTTTGTTGCGGTTTAGTAACGGTCGGTAAAGTTTCGTTGGTAGCGGATTACAAGGGTTTTAAAACGCCCAAGTCAGCCTTTCATTATCATTGTCATCGATACGCAAAGGAGCAGCGTGGTTGTTTACAATACTGACCTCCAGACTCGGGGTCACGTGTCTGAGTCTGACGGGAGAACAATTGGGAAAGTAAGAAAGAAGTACTTCTATATGCTTCTATTAAGCGCAGTTTTTTCTTAATCCTTTCTCATACATTATATAATTTAACAAAGTTTTTGTCAATTAATGCGTGCATTAAAAGAAACATTTAAAAATTAACCATTGTTACAAAAAAACTGAAAACAAAGAAGAGATGCAAAAGCTGCTTTTTCAGAGCGGCACACTTCGGAACATAATTACAAAGTTGGCCAAAATAAATAACATCGAACGAGCAGCAATTAGCTACGGTTCAGTGGCAATTCGAGTTAACTCCCTAATGAAATTTCCACCTCTGCGACCCCCTATACAGGTGTCAATTACATTAAAGTGCTTTTGCATTTCTAAATAATTTTATACGCGACTAGCTGGTGCCGGCGGCATTTCCCGCGCTGAAGCTAGTTAGATACACGAAATATGACAAATTTCATAACTCCATAAGCTTAATTTAAACCGCTAAGTTAAATAACTACCGCTTTTTATAGCGCTTGCTTCAAAATCTGCAGATTTTCAAACGACCTTTCAGCAATTATTTAACTCCCCTAGGGATGGAATCGATGTACATTATTTTGTTTAGGGTCTGCGGACGTACCGTGCGTCGTCGTTATAGGTCTGAGAAACTCATGTGACATAATGTACATCAGCAAGGTAAACAGAAATAACCTAGTGCAAAAACGTGTGTGACTCAGTCTAAGCACTGAAAGTTTTTTGCCAGTACTTTCCCGCCGGTCTGCCGCAGCCTGAGGGACGCACAGAGCTGGTGAATAATGATTATAAAAATTAATGGCGTACATTAAGCGTATGCATATGCCTTATAACGAATGAAACAATTTGAATTTGAATCTGCTAGGTGGGCGGCACGTCTATTGGCTATTAAAAATAAATTGTGATTATTAGCAATTCCACTGAACAATCCGAAGTTGACTAAGCTTTAGGATCAGAGGTTCGTATGTGACTGCTAAGTCGAGTGTTCTAATTTCGATTTCTAGTCACAAATAATATTGCTTTGATGAGCACAAGTATTTACACAGTGTCTGGATGTAAATTTATCTATGAGATAATTAAATATGTATCTTATCGACTATGTGTGGTTACTATAGCAATGGTTCTGCTTAGTTTGGGATCGTAAATTGCCATGTCAGAGTGGTTCCAGGATATTACTATTATTATTACTCTAGAAGTCGCAACTGGAGCAAAATTTGATTTACATCAGAGTTTGTAATTAGAACATCGTAAAGATGAAATGTAGTGATTGACGCGATCGTTAAGACCTCGACGCATTTATCCCATGGCTGAGCATGGAAACGTGGATCTCATCAGAGCCGTACAATGTACACGTGTTGTTCGAGTAGTTAATGTTCAGACCATCGAACGGGCCCGAGTGATACATTTGTCATTGTCAATGTTATGTCTGTATACAAATTATACGCATAATAATGCGATGATTATTTTGAAGCATGATGGTACAAGTATGTCTGTTTTTTAATTTGTTGACTTTATTTTTAAATATTAGTAATGAATGAAAAGTAAACTTATGCAGCTTATTCGCTGTCAGGTCGCAAGGCACTGACACAGCTTAATGTCAGGTCAGACAGACGGTCGTATGTGAGCTAAACACAACATATTTTTGTTTAAAATATAATTTACATTATCGATTTTAATCGGATACCGGTTTCAAGGGATAACAAACAAACGTTTTTAGCGAATTAGAATTTAAAAATGTCCTTACAAAAATTGAATTATAAAAAAACAGCGGCGAGCCAAAAAAAGCGATGCGCGATTTAAATTTAAATATTAATTAAAGTAATTTGCATACCGGCCACTACAAAAACGGTGGAGCAAAAGTAAAAAAAAAAACAACATTTGAAAATATATCGCATTCTAAAAATCACTGGCAAGTGCATAAAAATAGTGGGAACACGCGCAGTTGTTAACTTGTGTGTTGGAATTTCGTTTCATTGTTTAACTGACAGTGATAACGAACGGTTTGTTTGCAAATTGGAAATCGCGGCCAGCCCCGGCGACTAACTACATTGAAATTGAAAAATTGAGACGAGCCGTGTCATACACCGCGACCGACTAGGAGCGAACTACGACAACTCATTAATCATGTAGTCACTAAACATCGGCGGGTAGCTTCACTCGAGACTGCCTCCTCGGTCCGGCGGTTAGAGAATCTGAACTTAAACCGGTCGTGGTTCGATCCCCACCCAGGGCATACATTTGTTTGATGAGCACCTTTGTTTATTTTGTATCTGGGTGTAATAAAAATATCGATGTTTAGCACCCGTTTGATTACCATAACACAGATAAGTAATTGTCTAATTTGAAGTCAGATAGCCGTGTTTGGAATTGACCCGGTTATTATTTATTATTAGTCAATTTTAACGAACTAACGTAACCGATTTTAAACGGTACGGCACTTTACATTTGAATAGAATAATGTTCGACCTTACCGAACTATCCAAGTTAATATTTTATATTTGAACGGTGATGTGTTGCGAGAACTGAACCGCGGCGATATATTTGTTTAACCCTACACGGTACACAAAATAATTGCTTGACTAATTAGTACTCAGTTACCGAGGACAAAACTCAACACGAAAACCCCGGCCAAGTGTGATTTAATTCAACAGTACGAATGGACAACATTTCAGTATGTTTTACATTAATCCAAACATTTATATGAATAGACGGCGTTTACATAATATAATATTGAGTCACTGGAATAATATGAGTTTTAAAGGGTCTTTCTTTCCGGGAAGGGAATACTTTCCCGAGGCTCGGCGTAATTAGGTCCTTTGGGAAGACAATCTGTGACAAAGTGCCCGGATTTGACAATATGAGGCAAATGCATCAAAATTGGACAGCTCATTTGTAGGGGGGATCAAGACTGAGACGATATTTTTTAATTAAATATTTAAGCGCTACCGTCGCAGAACGTCGTCGTCGTTCAGGAAGTTCAGTTTAGTTTAGTTTAGTTTAGTTCAATTCAGTAATTGTGAATAAAAAAATATTTATGCTTCACATTAAATGGTAGTGACGGAACGATTACAGTTTGCGAACGAAACTTAGGACGAATTGTTGGAGCCGCAACAAAACACGAAAAGATCATTAACGTATCCGTGCTTGTGGAGGCAGTGTTATCGCGACTGTTGAACCAATGCAATTGCTTAATCGTTTATGAAAAATTTCCAAAAAATATCAATCCGCGCTTTTTCAGACATTTAAAAACTATACGTGTATCTAGTGAGTCCTCTACAGAAAGGCATCGGATTGAATAAAATGTTTCACGAGAATTTGTTGGCAGATAACAGCGGGCTGATACACGCGATAAGCTGTGACGTGTGCTCATTGTCGGTCTAAAGCCATACTGCAACATGGTAAATCTTTTTTCTCTCTTTTTAAAAGAGAGCTGGACATTTTTTTGGCCGGCTAAATTCACCCATTCTACCGTAGCCCGAGGGGCGTATAAAGCTGATGAACTGCTATAAAAATGACCTTCATTATGTGTATATACTTTATATTGAATGTGTAACTTGATTTTAAAATTAAATATGTATTTATATATGTATTATGTATTCCAGCGTGAAGGTTAAGGCGAACAGACTGTAACGACAACGATATAACTTTTAGTTGCGCAATTTTATGTGAAGGTGTAAGGTGCCAAGTGCTCGCAAGGCCTACCGCGGGCCCCGATCTGACCTACATCCGCTGCCAAGTAGCGCACTGCTTTGTTTCACGGCGATAAAAACCCTGTAAAAATCTGCGTGCTTCGCCGTTCTCTTTGCTTAGGCATTAATTCGGTAATATGTTATTGATTTTAGTTCCGTGCAGCATTGATATCACACTTACTCTATTACTACTGCTCTATAACATCGTGAGTTGTTTTTTCCTTGTGCGGAACAATTTCAGAAAAAGCGATCACTTATGGAGGTTCAGAAATTAATCGTTTTAACAATAAAAGCTTCGTTAATTTCGTTTCGAGATTTGAATTTAGAAAAAAATAACTTATTCCCAGGTGTGAGGCGCGTCCCACTGGCGAATGTGGCGCAGGCGCGGGTAGGCGTGGCATGCGGAGGGGGGCGCGCACGTAGCGCGCGATGGTGCGCGCGCGCGCCGCCGCCGCGCTGCTCGCGGCGCTGCTCCTCGCGCATTGCGCGCCGCCCGGTTAGTGCTATACACGACATACTTTTAATTAATAACGTCACACGGACAGTACGGATCAGCAGTGACCGAGTGCCATATGATTGTATGGTTATCATTACTGTAATAAGTACTCCGTAATGACATGTTTTTGAATTGTTATAAATAGAACAAAATACAGTTATATTATTCGTATGGCAATTCAACTTTTAAGTAATTTGTCACTAACATTGTATAGCTTCCTTTGCCTGAAATAAATTAATTTTATATATGTTTTTTAAATTAAAAATAACTACCAAAGGAATTTTTTATTAAGCAAATGTAAATGCAAAATATCAATTTTAACAAGCCCCGTTTTCAATCTCCCGGCCGTCCGGCTGGCCAATAAAATGCGGAACCGAGCTTCGGTTGGACAAAAATTGTTATAGGTGGAAACTTTGTACCGAAGGACGATCCTTATTGAAATTGAAAAGCGTTTGCGAACACGGCGAAGGTCCGTATGAATAACTAAACTCGATAAAACTTTCAGGGTTCCGCACACTTTGTACCCTTTTCGGGAGGGACTATATAAACAGAACGGGCCTTATCATTGAATGAATTTAATGGCATACCTTTTTCTGCCTCATACGCCTCCGTAATATTACTGCAATAATACTATGCGTATATTATAAACTTGGAGAGTCGTTGTATTGTAATTATGTACGATTTTAAGAATAATTGTAAAAATTGACAATTAAACTGAGATCACTCGGTGTAAGAACGCAAAGTATTGTGCGTACTTTCGTAAAGAATTAAAAAATATACCGTACGGAACCGTCCGTAGGTGACGCGGCCGTCGCCAAATATTGGTGATCGATAAAAGTTGAGTTGGGTTTATTGAAATTGCGATGTTAGGTCAGGATTAAGCTTCAGGGATAATATAATGTTCGGAGAATGGCCGAGTCAGATATGAAAAATGCAATCGTTAATCGTTTGATGTCATCGTAAATTGGAATTTAGTTTATTTCTTTCGCAGAAGCACGTCACGTCGGTGAGCAGAGAGATATTTGGCATTCGGTGCTTCCTGCCTACTCGCTCACGGACCTGGCGTAATGGTCTTATATTATTAATATTAATGATATTTAGTTACATTTAATTGTAACATCTCCAGCTATACAACACAGGGTGATTGTATGCATTTTCGTAGTAGAGTAGAGATCCACGTGTAACGTAAATCAGTCAGTCAAAGAGGTCTGTGCTCAATTCCGATTAATATTATGTAAGTACATGTTAATATTTTGAGTACATAATTATTATTACTTTTTAGGTTTCGAAAATGCTAATAAGTAACTTTAGTGCTAGAAGCAATTCATAGATTTGTACATTAATTAACCGTGTTCGATGCAGTCAAACGAAAATTCTAATCCATCACAACTCTTTGATACCTCGAACTTTAGATTTCAGTAGAGTTTTGGAAAATCTAAAGTTTGCTTTCATAATGGATCTGAGAGTATATCGCGTCGACCTAAAAGCTGAAATTCGCTTTCGGTGGCGAATGAAAAATGCGGAACTTTTGAAAGTGCGCTAAAAGCGAGTTTGCTCACAACAAGATTTAGCTGGCAACCTCCTCGCGCCATTACGTACATGTGACAGTATTTTCGTAACGCCTTTGGTGTTTAAACGTACACACTTAAGCAACAGTCGTCGTAACGGGTTATTAAAGTGACATTAAAGCTGCGTACTCCACGAAGTTACCTGAATTCGTTCATGCAAACGCAAGCCACCTAAATCGAACTTAATCTACTTACTTATTCTAACGTGAGTTAAAATTTCACTGGAGCTGCATGGCGGAGTGTGCTTCGGGCCTTTTATAGCTGTCGGCGAGATGATTGTTTAACTGAGAGACGTTAGAAACAGGTCCGAGCGCAGGACTAACGTATGTTACCAAAAAAGATAAATAGATACATATTATCTACTAACACATTGCCCCATTTTACAGAATTTCTTACGAGCTGAATACGAATACCAATGTGATACCGAATATTTTTGCACGCGTGTAAAAAAAATGAACACGCTCCATCCTTTCCTTATTTACAATGGTCGGATTTTTTTATCCGAGTTGAATTACGCTCGGCGTGTTCATAAGGAGTGTGGAAATTGCAAAATATCTGCTGAATTCGGTTTCGAACATCGTCATAATTACTTCTGAGGTTTCGAAAAGTACGAAATCTTTCCGAAATCGCTTTCCTTTATCAACATATAATCGAAAAATTGGAGTTACAAAGAACGATTGCAACAGAACAAATATTCAATTGTGACGGGGTGAGGTTCTAAATTGTTTCGTTTTAAGTCACCGATAAAAACGTTCGCTGCTCACTTCGACTTCGAGTCTGCATGATTTTCGAACGATCGAGGCATTGGCAATGGGCAAGTTCGATACCCCTTCGATTGCTCCATTAGGGAACTTATCGCCTAGTTAGCGACTTCCCGTGCGTCGATCGCCCCGAGCGTCGACCGCGTACCCAATGGAATTTGTTTCTCTTCGCTTATTATTGCGTTCATAATAATTCTCTTGTACTCCATGAGCTGCTTGTTTGGGTTATATTCAGGAATATTGTTGTTTTTCTTTGGACGAAGTTTGTTTATTGTTGTTACGGCTATCCTTCAATGTGGGTCGCATTTTCGAAACGACGACAAATTTTTGTTGACGGTAACTGAGCTTTCCTTTCAGGGATCTTCGTCCAGTGCTGCAGCTCTTGTAGTTCTGACGAACGGCGCTGCTGTTGTATTATGATTTAAAGGTTATCATAGCAGACCATTGAAATTTAGTGCTGTTGTGAAACGTTTGGGTACTGGCGACGTATAAAAAGTTCTTGCGAAATATCACCTGTTATTTCATAATCGAATTTCGCGTAATTTTCAAAGGATACCCAATATTCGTGTAGATATTATATAGATAATACCTACATATATATATAGGTAGATAGAGTAGGTATAGCCTAAATGTAGCCCTAATAACGCCTTTATATTCCAGTGAAAGTCTCATTAAAATCTGTTAAGCCATTTCTAAGATTACCCCGTACAAACGGAGAGACAGACAGAAACATTAAATAAAAGGTTGCTTGTGTCTTTATATCTATATCTTATATGCAAAAATATAGTTATTTTCAAATCACAGATAGACCCTTCAATTTTGTAAGTCAGTTAATTAGTAATCGTTCTTTACAAAGTTTTTCAAAGAGACGTTGTCACTTCCAAGGACTGAGGTGATCACCTCTAGTATATAAGATGTATATACAAAGTATACACGTGCTAGCACACACCTTGCCTCACAAATTATTTTCATAATTTCACACCTTTCCTCACAAATTATTTTCATAATACTGGCCTAGTGGTCGAGCGGTTAGAGACCCTGACTGCAAGACCGGAGGTCGTGGGTTCGATTCCCACCCAGGACAAACATTTGTGTGTGCAGCATATTTGTTTGTTGTGTTTGATCGTAATAAAAATATCTATATAAGTATTACGACCTATGTAAATATGTATGTATATCAGCTGGCCGGTTACCATAACACAGGCATTCAATTGCCCCATTTGGAATCAGATAGCAGTGTGTGGGATGGTCCTGAGTTGTGATTATTAACAATTTCTTCACGGTAGCAATAGGTGCAGCGGTGGTACTGTTTCGAGCGAGCTATATACATCTTCTAGCTGTAATACAATCATCACATTATGTACATATAAAACGGTGCCTGCGCCGTTACCAAAAGTTACAATTGTTACAATTTCCGTTAAATCCGGAAGGTATAATAGAACAAACAAAGGATAAAGGGAACCAGGCAAAGATTTAGTTAGAACCTCCTTGACGAAATAATTTGTTTTCAATCCTCTTATCGCCAAGGAAGCCGTTCTAATGGCATTAGTCGTGTTTCTAACACATGTGTCTTGGCGGTCTTGTAATCTTCAATTCAGATTTAACATCAATTATTTACGTCAAGTTTGTTGTACAAGTATCTTTAAATATTTATTTTCCATGCGTATTCTGAACAAATCCGCAATAGAGCGGCGTGTTGGAGTATATTCTAGGTCTAGCTGGAGCTGGGGAAATATCTTAGGTAACATTATTTTGAATCCGGAAAAAATTCAAGAGCCTAGAAATACTATAGGTATGAGCAGGTTACGCGATTTACTTTACTTTCCAATGCTTATTCTGTGTGAAATGAATAATGTATTGGTGCGTTGTTTTTTATACATTTGAATTAATAACTTTATTTAACGTCGACAATGCTATATTCGATACGCGCATAGCGGCAGAATAAGCGCACTTTTTTATGTTAAAGAGAAATATGTTTTGTAACTTATTCAAAAAATAAAAGTCATTTGATTTTTTTAAACGAACAGCAGTTAACGCGCCTACGATCGCGGTTCATGTCTGACCTTGTTGAGAAAGCCAACGATTTAGGTAAATTCCGGCTCACTCCAGCTTTGACTGGAAACAAATAATATTTAAATAATAGCTGCAATAACTAATGCGTATTGTAGTAGGATTACTCTGTAAATACATTCACATATTTAACTCGATGCAGACACGATACGGGGTCTATTAGTATGAGTCTATTGTATTAGGTTAGCCACGACCCACCGCCCCGCCCTTCAAGGGCGAAAACTTTTAAAAGTGGAGGCAGTTTAATGACTTTCGGAAATCTTGTATCAACTCAATTTGAATAAACGTTCAAAACGTTAATCGGGGTTGGCGTTGTTAACCCCTAATTGTGAATGGCGAATGACACGAAATAATCATAAAATATTTTTTCTTTTTTAACCCTCTTATCGTTTCACTGTTGGACACGGGTGTATTTACACAATGAGAAGATTTAAGAATATATTCCATGGTGGCCAAGTGTGTTGGCAAACTTCATACACCTTGGAATATTACGGAGAACACTCCGATGTGCAGGCTGCCTCACGACGCTCTGTCATTCCTCAATATGACTGATAAGCAACTTTTCAAATTACAAAACGCACGTAACTTCGTATAGTCAGTGATGCGTGCTAGTCTCTATTATTTGAACCCAGACTCTCCGAATGAGAGACTAAACTACAAAACACTAAGCTATCTCCGCTTAATCATAAGTTATTATTTATAAAATAGCGGATGTATATTCGGGAGCGTTATAAACAAAGAGCACTAAATTGTTCCCACTAAAGTATTAAGCTGTGAAAGGCTAATTTTGCTTGTAAAGGGGCATTACGGGCCTTCGTCGCGCAAACACGCCGCGATGATGAATGAATTTCCGATCATAAAGAATACTTTCACAGCGAGCGCTTATATGAGGAAAACTTTCATGTGTGTATTTTATGTTGACTTTTATATACGATTTTAACACTTCTACTTTTGTATATTGATTAAAATAAGACTTGGAAAGTTGGAGGACTTGGAAAGGACTTGGAATTTCAATCCCGGCAGCAGGGATATCTAAATGCTGAATTGGCATGTTCAATCTGAGCGTTTGAGATCTGTAAGAAATATAAAATCTGAGTGTCGTCTGATCTTATCGTGTATTTGCTGATTTCTCTGTCAACTTCACAATCTTTTCAGCTGAAGCTCTTACCTTGACCATTTCTAAAGTCTTAAGCACTCGGTTCGCGAATCGAAAATCATTGAGACACGTGTGGGCGTCTCATGTAACTGCCACTTAACACAGAAAAGTCTTGGTGTTTAAGCCCATCTGAAGAGCAGGCGTGCATATTATGCTTTTACATCATTGTCATGAACACGTGTCCAGTAATATGACACATTAATATTTGCAAAATGGCTGAATCGCACAAAACGTTACCGTCAGTAGTGTTATTATCTATTGGCATAATTTGAGCCCGAGATAGACAAAGCTCGCTATAGAAAGAAATTGAAACAATGAAAAACAATTACATATAATCGTAATAATTGATGGTTACCGTATTGAAAATTCATCGTAATAAACCAAAAATTATTATAGTAAAATTTATATCGTTGAAAATCCGTCTAGGACCAATAT